>VXBI01001514.1:0-56776 GCA_013397375.1 Toxostoma redivivum
TACAGTCACCCCAAGACAGATATGCAGATTTATTTTTATCTAAAATATGTAAGTGAACAGTCCATGATGAGAGAATCAAATTTCACAGCTAATAGGTTCACTGATTATGATGAATTGTCGGTATTTAGTTAAAACACCTCCACTCAGCCAAGAATGTCATGATTTCTGATGGAAGTTGGAACATTTCATTGCACATTGTCTCAGTTGTCATCACATCTTTGGCTCAGTAATTTTTTCTCTTAAATCAACCGCATTTGCAGTGGAATACTGTTGTGCATGCAAAAAATCTTAGAAAATTTACAAACATGTTAACCTGCAAAATGTGGTTCTGCAATTTTAAGAAACCATAAGGGACAGTTCCTTAAAAGACTTCCCTTTTGCAAACATGTGATGGTGTCTGGCAGGTAGGCTTCATTTATTAGGCAGCTCCTGCTGCCAGATTTTTTCAACAGGTTTCAAACAAATGCACGACTAACAGAAAACATTTGCATCTACACAAATCTCACAGAAAATTACTCAGAATGGCAGTTTTTTTATTAAATATTTGTATCTCTCTGAAACATCTATGCTTACTTTGTTTATCTGATGGCAACACTGAACAATAAAACTGAAGACGGCATAAAAATCCTTGGTTTAAGTACAAAAAGAATTCCCAGAGACAGCAAGTTAGTGTGACTGGTCTTTAAAAAGCCAGTTTACTGGTCTTTAAAAAAATTAAAATCTCCATTTATAGCATATTTTTGCCTAATAGCAGCAACTGAGAAATTTCAAATGCTATGTAATATTCAAATCATTGAGAAATGACAGATACTAGGCCAGGTTATACAGTATGAACCCTGACACTGCTTTCCAGAAAGCACTCCCTATAAAACCATGCAGACTTTTAGATTTCCCATCCAGCTGACATGGAGTGGAGAACAAAGGTGCTTTCTCCTATGGTATGATTTAATACTAATGTGTGCTCTAGCATGAGAAAGGTGTATTCCAAAGAATATGTGGAGAACAATAAAGCAGGAATTTCTGTTCTGTAACAGTGGTAAAATCAGTTTTCTGGCTTTCATTCCTGTTGTCAGAGCATGCACCTGTCTGCAAATCAGTACTGTTAATAAGATTTATCTCTAACCTAGTTTAAGGTCAAAACATGCTCACAGTGGCAACAATACTGAAAAGCAGATGTAATTCACTTCTAGATCCAAGCTCCTCACCTGCTCTCAAACTGAAATAAACCACCTGAAACAAACATAAACATCCATGGTAAGAATTCCTTTTCTAAAGGAGATTAAATCTGCACCTGGAATTGAGGATTTCATACTGTAAAATAACAGGTGATCAATGCCTGAAGCCAGCATGAGAGAAAGGTGCAGCACTGAAAGCGCACTGGGATTTGAAGAAGGATGTGCAGAATGAAAAAAGCACAAAATTCTCCTCTACTTGCCACATAATCCTCATAAATCTAAGCCTGCATTCACATGTTCTTGCTGACAGCTCTCCCGCATCCATTGCCAGATACTCTCTCCAGGGTGGAGTAGCCAGCCCACTTTAAGATACAAAATCTGTACGTACTTATTATGACTATTAAATGGAATCAAATAGTGCACCAAGGTGGCTTAATAATACAAGTAAATTGATGGGTAATAAGAATTCAATTTTTTTGTGTGTGTGAATTTCATATTAAAATATATCTATGGAAAAAGTAAAAAAATAAAACAAATGAGGAGGCTATAATAACTCATCATAGACTTTGAGAATTACAGTTTTCTAATCTAAAGTAGGTTATCTTTCATTTAAATTAGAAGATCAGAGGTGAGAATTATTAGAATGTTCTTTCTAGACATTTACAGGCCAGCTGCAGACGGGGACTATGTTTTTCATTCACGCTGTCACACTGGAAAAAAACCAAACACTTTTAACATTGCCGTCGTAACTTCTGAACATTTGTCTGTTTGGTTTATTAAGTTAGAAGTTACTGTCTGTGATATAACCAAACAAATAGCTACTGAAGTTGGAACAGCTCTTTCAATTAGCATTGTCACACAAACAAGAACATTTGCGCTGTGAATGAGTAAGTGGCTGGTGCAGCGAGAGGAGCGGCGGCTGTCTGGGGGAGACTGAAGAACGACTGCGACATTCGGATGCCGTGGCTCATGCCAGCTCCCCCCACTCGCACACCCTCCCTCTCCAAGCCTGCATTGCGTGTTCGTTCACAGATCAGCCAGCGCTGCCAGCCGGGAGCTGGGGAAGGGTTCCAGGCGTGCTGCGAGCGGCTGGCTGCTCTGCCCCGCCACGGCGGCAGCGCTGCGAGCTCCAGCCCCGCAGCGGGGCGGCTGGAGGATGCACAGGCTTACAGAGCAGAGACCCACAACACACCCACTGCACACGGATACACAGCACAGACCCGAACACACCGCACTGCACACACATANCACACACACAGCACAGACCCGAACACACCGCACTGCTCACGGATACACAGCACAGACCCGAACACACCGCACTGCACACACACAGCACAGACCCGAACACACCGCACTGCTCACGGATACACAGCACAGACCACACAACACACCGCACTGCACACACACAGCACAGACCCGAACACACCACACTGCACACCCCTCCTGCACTGCCCTGCCCCAGCAGCCCCGTTCCAGCACTGGGACATCCTCCAGGATCACTTCTGCCCCATGGAGACAAGCAGGAAGGGCATGGCAGCAGCCCAGTGCTGGGCAGCGCAGGAACATCAGCCTCTGAGGGCTCCCAGTGCTGGCACCATCAGGGGTGCCCAGGTTGGGATGCCCAGCAGAAAGCTGTGCTGTGGTGCCAGGCCGGTGCTACGGCCAGCTCTGAGGACTGCCACACTGCCGGAGGTTTAATGTCAGTGGGATAGTTGCGAGTTTATTCTTGAGGGGTGTTTATTCTCTACAGTCTTCCCTTCTGTGAGTACCAAAGTACTAATGAAACTTCCCAGTCTGACCGGCGTGACACTCTGGCAGTCACACTCCCAGCTCCAGACGTTCCCTGCCAGGACCCCCTGCACTCCCCCCCCATGCACACGGTCAGACCAGGATTCCTCACCAGCTCTACTCCAGACTTCCCATAGCAGATATCCTTGTTCCACAAAACAAATTATTCCTGGCACAGGAACAGAGAAATAGCTGGAGCTGGTGCATCCGAGGAGAGGCCCCAGCAAAGGAACCTCTGGGCTTTTATCGCCTCACAGTCCAAGCAGGCCAAAGTCCTGCTCTTCTACCCAGGTCCTGGGCTCCTGCAGGTGTGTCACTCACCTGGCTGTGCCACAGGTCCCTTTTGTCATGAAAAGAATTGACAGTTCAGGGATGCCTGCCTTGGCATCCCCACCCTGAGCTCCACCTGCAGCTTGCAAACAGGGGACACCTGCACCAAATGGATCCCTCAACAGAAGTGGCAAGCACATGCACGAAAACCCAACAAGCCATAGTGCAAAACCACAAAAACTTCACCAGGCATAGATTCAGAATTGCCTGTAAACTGAAATGGTAAATCTGCTTTTGGTGCACCCAGGGAAACAGCCTTGATAATCAGATAGATTATTGGTTTATGAGAGGTCAAATTTGAAGCTGGCATAATTTAGAGCCCCCAGCTAGGATACTTTAGGTGACTTAGTGAGCAAATGAACCCAGATCTGATTATGAAGCAGTAACACTGGACAAGCTGTGCAAGAATGGTGTTTTTTTCTAGTGCCATGCCTCAGAGCACTGTAGATTTACTTGCAGCAATAATGGGACCACATCTTCACTTCTTAATTGTCTCTACTATCATCATCCTGGGATACCATTGGTATAGTCTCAGAAACTTGTGGACTTGTCCACAAACTGGTCCCACTCATTTTTAAGCTATTAAAAACAAATTATTCCTAAGATCCTGTTATCATTGTGTTTCTTACTAAAGACTTAAGTTCACAGCATAAATTCATGTACCTAATTGACCTCAGTAACTTTCAAGCTCTCCAGATTCTTATCCGATACTACTTACTGTATACTTACTGAAGATCTTTTAACGTGCATGGAAAGTAGTTTTCTACCCAAACAATTTTACTGTCTTTATTCTCCTTTTCTCTCCTGAATTTCTGAAAGTACTCAGTAGAATCCAATTCACTTAAATAGCATGTGAAAGAACCAAGACCACTATCTGTAAGCTTTAGAAGCTTGATGATTTAGTTTGGTTTGAATCTGAACTTTTTTGCTTCATTCTGTTTCAAATCCTTTTCTTTTGTTTGTTTGCATTGCAGCAATCAGAAAATTAGCAGAGAAACAGCATTTGCAAATGTTATTTTCATAGACTAGATTCTAGGATTGCCTTGTAAGACTGAGCACAGAACTGTCCTAAATCTTTTCCAAGAGGAAATGAATATATTTGCTACAGCAAATGCAGTTCAACATATTTCGTTAAGTCTTGGGGCTATTTTCTTATAACATCTTGTTTGTCAGCCACACATGCAAAACTCCAGTGGCACAGCTTTGAATCTCTTTGTAAATAATGACACTGAGGAAAAGCAACTACATTGAGTTTCAATGGAAGCAGAATTTGCTTATTCGAGAAAAAAAAAAGATAGAAAAAAAAGATAGAAAAAAAGTTTTTGTTCCACTTGCTACACATGAGAATTGATTAGAGAAGCAGAAGTCTTTGGTAAGACTGCACAAGTGCAAAGTGTTTATTAATATGATTACATCACTCACTATGAGAAGAAACATGGTCATTTAAGAGAAGCCAGTTTGTGTTTTTTACTGGAGACTGTACAAAGCCCACGTGGCATCTGCCCACTGCTCTGTGCTCTGCGTGACTTCTGGAACATTTCAAACTGTCCTGAACAGCCCACTGAAGTGAGCACACAGTCATTGGATATAACACCAACTTCCACCTCTTTAGTAAACTGTGCAGTATAAAACCACACACTACCAATTAGTGGCAACAGATGTGACTAAAATTTCAAAAAAGCTTATAAGAAGTGGCCTTTAGATAATAAAAATGGTTTGAAAAATCTGAGTCAAATATAACAGATGAGATGACTTTTCTGTACCCCTTTTCTGCCCACTTGCTGTATATGCATTACTGAGCTTCCATCATTAATTCAGTTTGTACACACAAGAATAAAAATCAAAAAATCCTAATTAGCAAATTCCCTGCTCAAAAGCTCAAGTCTTCTTTTCACATGCCAAAAAATCATTTAAGAGTATATCCTTCAGTAACTGTTCTTCCTGCTTACAAAAATAATCTTGTACTTTCAACAAAGAAGCTCCAGTGCATTTTCCAGTCAGGTGTCTAATGGGCCCATGGACACAGAAAGTAAATTCTGCAAGGCATAGAACAGACTCATCCTATCTACCCCATCTTCCTCCACTAAACTTCACTGGCAATGGGGTAAGTAGTCCTCTAGATGCAAAACACATGAAAGAGTATGTATGTTCTCATTTTCCTGAACAGGATGGGTACCTGGGTCTCCCTTACTAATACTAGGTTGCTATAACTGTGTCTGTACAAACACAGGCTGTTAGCTCTAGCTGTAAATATTCTTACTAGCTGCAAGAGTCTGACTTAGTGCAAGAAAAGCTGTTTATTGTTTCTTCACCTAGCCTGGCAGCTCTGCCAAATTACTTGCACTCAGGGTATCTGCAGATAGGTGTGAAAGCAATTACAGAGATACCTAGTCTATTTTTGCCTCTTTTCTCTCCTCAAAATTTACCCATTTCAAAAGTCTAAGTAAAGGCTTGGAATAAGTAATACTCTGGGCTTCAAAACACATCTCATTTTCCCTATCTGTAACACAAAAGTTGCAAGAAATCTGGTGCTCCTCAGGAATAGCAACAGATAAAACTACAATTTTTGCCACATTTTATCCCATCGTTATTTCTTTCTCAAGAATGACAAGAAGAAAGGGATTTCCTTCTGGTTTGTCAGAAGATTGCTTCTTGCAGGCTGTAGGAAACCAGCAGATATTCTGTTAAAAACACTTGGTGCAGAGCGGACCTGAGGACCATATGGTTTATTGCAAAAGATTCTCTCTGACACATCCTCCTCAAATGTCAGTCCTGTTATTTTGTGGCAGGGATCAATAATCCCTGTGTGGAGGGAGATATCCTCCCAGCAAGGCCCAAGTGCTTAAGAATCCATGATTAGCTGCGATGAGAACAAGGACTGGACAAAGCCGTTCTGGCAGATTTGGAATCCAGTAATGAAACCTCCCCTAGAAGGAGCTGCCAGCCTTTAATGAAACTCGCAGCAGTGACTCCTGAGCTGAGACACAGCAGAGTGCCTCCATATCTGCTGAGATTGCAGCTGCCACAACTGTGCAGCATCCTTAAGTTCTTCCTGCAGGTCCTCACCCAGGTTTCAGAGAGAGCCCACAAGAAGTTCCTGGTCTGAACCTGGAAATGGGGCGTCTGTAGCTCAGCTGGACACCTGAAAACCTTGATGTGAACAACCTTGTGTTGTGGGAGAGATGATTCTCCTCATCCTGTCTTCCTTGACATGAAGATTATCTTATCCTCTCTTCAGTTCTATTTTCTTACTTGCAAATGAGGATAACATAATTCCAAACATCACAGCTAAACACTGACTGCAAAATACAAATACTTCCAGCTGTTTCAGATGTCAGTTTTCCTTCTCAGGCTCCAGAGCCCGGGTTAGCTAGAGATATAATTTTTTTTAATGTATTTCTCAATAAACATTTTTCACTAGGAAGAATTAATTTGATTAAATGAACTCCTTTACGGTATAAGGTTGATTTGGTAAATAGCTTCCTTCTACATTTTCAAAGTAAAGCTAAACCACATGAATTCTTAACTTAATTCAAACTTCAAAGCCTTTTCACATTTTAAGGAAAAAGAATAGTTTAAATTTAAATAAGAAATATGAAATATATATTTACACAAGCAAACTCACCAACTGCATTTTAAAGACCATTAGTTTTTCTTTATAATGTTCAGGAATATAAATTTTTCAGGACTGATGCTTCATGAGAATACAATTTCCTGAAATACTGAGAATTCACTTGAAGTGAGAATGCCATTCCTTATTCAATTCATATTAATAGAAGTTAATATCAAAATACAATCATGATTGTCAGTAACATGTGAATGTTAACTTTTATGTTGCTAGTGATAGCTATAAACATTTAAATACTTATCTTCTTCAGTGCCTCTGAATAGCAGTACTTGTCCTGCTTTATAACTCCATTAATTTGAAATGATACCCCCCTATATTTAACATTGACTGTTAGCTTGTATTTCTGCCTGCACTTTTCTGTGTAACAGTTCAATGAAAAATGAATGCTTTGTGCAGGCATTACCTTATTCACCTTGCTATGAAAAACAAACAACAAAAAAACCCACCAAAAAAACAAAAACATACCACTTCCAATATTCAACCCAATAATGCAACCTATTTTCTTGTGAAAACACCATGGTGAGTTCTTTCAGGAATCAAAAAATGACAAACAAATCCTTTAAATGCCTTTCAAGTTGTCAGAGATTTTGATTTGAATCTATCAATTATTTCTGTGTTGTATACATTGAATCAGTTGTGGCTTTCAAGATTTACCTTGCCTAAATATGTCACCTGCTAAAACATGCAAATTAAATATAATAAGCCTGAAACATTAATGGGAGCATGACAGTATTGGTGTTATCCTGCCTTCTGCAGAACAACCCTGCAGAATTCCATAGAGCATATTACCTGCAAATGTATGACCCAAAGGTGGAGGTTTATTCTTACTGTTGGCTATCACGACAGCAATCCTTTAAAAAGCACTTTAGGAATACAAGAGTTTGTGCACATCTAGGCACTCATTTCCTTGTCTGCCATGAAGAAAGGGAATGTGGGATGGGAGGGACACGATCTGCTCTGTTCCTGAGCCTCTTGCCTGGAAAGGCACAGAGCTGTCCTGCCATGTGTCCCCAGGCGCTCAGCAGGGCCAGGGAGCAGCTCTGGGCAAACAGGGAGTCTGCTGCAAGCACCAGCACAGAGTTCAGTCATCCTTGAGAAGAAACCAGATCCCAGCACAGACCCCGGAGTACAGGGAAGGAAGACTAAAGGAATGCTCTCTTCAGATCTGCGTATGGAATTACTTTGTTTCATATCTAAATAATAAAATAAGCCCTGAAAATTATCTCTCTCTTGATTAATATCCTCCTCCATTTCTCTTGTAAATGAAATGAGACAGTTCATCTTCTGAAGGTGAATTAGATGAAGCCATTCCTGCTCTACCATCACGCCATGCACTTTAAAACCCCTCGCATGCAACAATTACTGTCTCCGAGATCACTGGGACGTGTGGAAATGATCTAGTAATGTCTTCAGTAATACTTCCTTTAACTGACAAGCACGATGTAAAAAACCATTTTAGACCATTTTACTAAATGAGTAAATAAATAACTAGTCTAAACAAAAACAGACACAGTAATATATTCAAGAATACTATTATGAAAAAAAAAATTTTAAAATAGCACCTTTCTCTCTGACTCCACACTGCATGAAAATTGGCAAAGCACTCACAAGAAACACAGGATGACCTCACCAACCTTGGGGAATTAAGAAGAGAAATTTGCCTGCCCAAGGAAGTGCTTGACATTCAAAAATAACCTCCTGAAACATAACCAGTGTGCAAGAGTTCAGCCAACTAATGGGTTTTAACTAGGCAAAATCAGGCCATCTTTATGGTGAGACTGACAGCTTTGGCTCCACACTTCATCTTTTAAATGCCACCTACACCTCAGCTGGGGCACATCAATAGCACCATTGATTTTTTTCTCACTTCAGTGAAATTACTCATTTTCTGCAGTTGCAATGTTACTGCAAAATAAAGCAACTATGTGAACACTTGAGAGCTCAGTCCTCTTTAGGGTGCATGCCTTGACTACACCCCAGGATGTGCCTAAAGGTTTAATGATATCTGCACACAGCTCCTTTCCTTATGTCCTAATGAAATTATCCTTCAGAAAAACCCTGATATGACAAATTACAATTATCTTCTTTATAAATTTGAGGAGAACATTACTGATTGACTTATTTTTTTTTCTTTTTTCCTTTCTGGACATTTTCTTTAAACAGTAGAGAAAACATTGGATAAAAGAAAATAGTATGTGGGGTTTTAGGTTAATTTTGTTTGCATGTTTAAAAGTTGGGCTGGAATCTCCAGGGCATTTCGTAAAGCACAGTTCATATCAGTACAGTTGGTTCTTGTGTGCATTCCATAACACAAGCAAAATAAGTTTTAAATAATTTCTTCTTTGTTCTTACTAGATGACAGGAATCTCTAAGTCATACTTACGACAGTAAGTAATAACTTAAGATTCCAGTATCAGTAACAGTTCTTTAGGACTAGTCTTTAACTTATCTGCAGTGCTTAATTGGTAAAGTATGACTGATTCTTAACAACTGCATCTGCATTGAATTCAATTTTCCTGTGATCCACAGGTCAACCTCACTTCTACCTTTTCTTCCAAGAAGAAATAAAATTGTCAGTCCTTATTATTACAACATTTGGACTCTACCTATACATCTTCCATAGACCTTTTTATGGTGTTTTTGATGAGTAAGACTTTGCAGACTAATTTTACACAGGATCAAAATATTCATAATTGCCAAAATTGTTTCTATTGGAAGCTTATACTGTATACAATAAAGAATATATGTCCTAGCAATGTCTGTTGAACCATTATCTTAATTTATATTTCATTTGAAATAATACCTTCTAAATTCCTTTTTTTCCCTATTTTTTTAGCCAGGGTTTTTTAAATCAATGTCAAATCAAAAATGGGTATTTACAAAATGCAAGCAGGCCACAGATAAAGACAAAACATTTTGCAGGAAAAAAAGCTGCACAGAAATAACAGGGTTTATCAGCACTCACAGCAATTGCAAAGAAAAAACTGTCTAACAAGTATGACCTGAAAAAGAAAACTCATTCATCAAGGCTTTGCTCATTTTTACATGGTACAAAACTTTCTCCCTAAAGCTAACAGTAACAGTTTGAAGGGAATTACAGGATATAATAGAAGTCTTAAGATCACAGGAAATTTTTCAAATGCTGCCTTTGGAAATAATACCTTGTGCATATAATTACTTGCAATTGGAATACCACAAGTTCACGTAGCTTTAAAAAAAAAAAATGGCATCTATTAATTTTGCTTATGTCACTATTAACATGCCAGCATTCCTTCCTTCTTGGGTTTGCAGAACAGACCTCCCTTAGTATCAGAGCACATGCTGCTCTCAGGGACAGCAATCCTTCATGGTGACTGGGAGCTCTGGCTGCTCCAGAGCACATGGAGCCAGCGCCTCCATTCTCTCTGACCTGACCTCTGCCTCAAGGCAAACTTCCCTGCATGGCTGCTAACATCAGAAGGTCTTGTCATCTCTTTGAAATTAGCCTTAAACTCTGCATTGAGAAATGGACTACTAACAATCTAGTATAACACTTCTTAGGTTATTTCGACCACTCATTTCAAAAGAAAACTGTATTCCAGACTGATATCAAAATGAGACTTTTTCAATACTTTCATCCAAACCCTTCCCCTTACAAGACTTCTTTTCCTGTTAACTGTTTACAATTCACCTGCACTGAAGGCATCATTTGCAGTACATTCCCAAGCTAGCACTGAGAACAGCTGCACCCAAGCCTTTCTAGACTTTACTGACATTTTAGTTATTTACACAATGCAAAGGTAGTAATTTAGATTAGTCAGGAGACAAACAAATTGCTTGCTGTATACATACAGATTTCTGCAAGCTATATACATAGATTTCTATCTGTCTGTATAAATACGAGGGATTTACTTGTTCCAAAAGCTTGCAAATCTTGATTACCCTGACTGTGCCACAGAGACTGGACATGTGTGAGGATATCCTCCGTGAACACGAAGCTAACTAAAGCAGCTTAGCAGGATCTTTTATTCGATGACAGAGAAGTAATCTTGGATGCAATACAATGCATACAATCCCGAATCACTACAGGGATCTTATCACCCCACTCCTTTCATCATCTGTGTGTTTTAACTGCAGCCAGCCTGTAACCCCCTTCCTCCTCCACTGCAGCATCCCATCATCTTACAGCACCCACAGCCAGCAGCACTGCTTGGAAAAGGCACGCTCAGATCTCTCACTCATCTCTGCCTCCTCAAACAAAGCTGTGGAAATCATCCCTCTAAATCCTCCCTGATCTCCCTGCAGTGATCTCGCTTCCAGAGCTGTTCAAACATACGGGCATATGCTCGCCTGTAATTTCAATCTGTACATGCCATTCCCTTGAGACATTATTACCCAGCTGAAGTGGAAATTTGTATCTGTACACATTAGAAAAATAGCACTGCGACAGAAAATGTGAAAATCCTTGCACAATAAATCCCCCATGACACTTGCAAGAAATACTGTAACTCATAGAACAAAATGAAAATATAATACATTGAGGCAAGAAAGTACCTATAAAATTAGAAGGGAGATTATCAGATTTCAGGTACTTTCATTAAGGAACAATGTTTCATGAACTACACAGATATACAGTATTTTTAAAGCATTTCTGAGAAATTTTCATTGTATGATCAAGGTACTTGAAACCACATTTAAGAAAAAATACCTTGTAGAAAAGTGATTTTTGATTTGGTCACTTCTAGAACCTGCAGCACTTGTTCCAGTTGACTTCCACTAACTTTATTATTTTAACAGTTAATGAGAACTGCATGACAAAATTTGAAGAGAAAAACCATAGTGCCGACAGAGCAGAGTAATTAGTGACTGAAACCAGGCAGGATCCTTATGCTGCCACTACTCAAGCTCAAGGAATATCTACACAGGATCTCTATCAGAGAATAAATGCACACATGTAGAATTATTGCTGTATTTCCCAGTGAACACATACAATAAATACTCAAGCATGGATTGCACACACAAGGGAAGAGAGAGAGCAGGAGCTTCAAAGAAATACAGCAGAAATTAAGTTTATTTGTTATGGTAAAAGTCACCACTGCATGTAGGATACCTTAGACTCACTACTTATTTCCTGATTTTATTGGGAAACACTACTAGTGGGTAAAGAAATAGTGAATATAAAGCCTAATTCTGGACACAAGATTTAAAGACTTGAAGAGAATGAAAGTATTTCTAAGAGGAAAAGAATTCTGTTTATTTTGCCGAAATGATAGCTAGCTAGAAAGAATACATAAAAGTATACATATATATAGTACAAATATATATACTTGTATTTATATACATCTATATATATGCAGATTACAAAATGGTCAAAACCATTCAGAATTTTACTCTGTATTACATATATATGAATATATATGCTTATCTATACACAAAAAAATTTAGTCCTGATAAGCAGTTCTATTTATTCTTCAGGTCAACTATTAGCCTGATTTCAGTTACAGCTTAAGCATTAATATAACTATAAAATATATAGTAGTAAAAAGAAAAAAGGTGGTTTTAGGCAAAACCAATGTAAGTACTCTGAGGTATCCTAAAAACACTTCACCCATTGTCCCACCAACATGGCAATTTGTTTGTGTTGTATTGTGGACTCCTCATTAGACATTTGTGAATTTTTGAAACTACAAAAGCATGCTTGTAACTCATGAACAATGGTGAAAATTATTGTTTTTACACTGCCACTTCCATTTATTTTTATTGCTTGTAATTTCTACGAGGTTCTAGAAATTTACTCTGTATTTCCTATACAGGAATCACCAAGCTAACTTTATCTGTTCTACAGGTTTTAATATTCATATTTCTAGTGTAATATGACAACTTTATCTATTTTCAAGTTGCATACTGTTTTTTGTATCTTATCTGCATGTGTGATACAGATTCATTTTACCTTTCAAATAGAAGCAATATAAACTTGTCTTTCCTCATATATATGAATACTCAAATAGAGGCAAGATAGCTTCAAGTGCTGCTAGTGTCATTAAATCCTGCTATGTTATCAAGAGCAGATGTTCAGAATACAAGGATCTCTAAGGTCTCTGTTTCTTTTTCCAACAAAATGCATTTTGTTGTCTTTAAATTGCAAAATGAAATTAACGCATACTGATAAAGGTTTCCAACCTAAATACTACAGGGTTAAAGGTGCCCAATATGAAGTGTAACTTCCAATTGTCATCATTTGTTGTGATATCCCTAATCACTTCATGTGTGTATTAATTGGATACAGCAAAATCACTCGAGCTTTTAGTTTTCTGAAAGCCTGAACAAATGGATTAGTATGATAAATCTGCACCACAAAAAATAAGATAAAGCAAGTATTTTTATTTTTATTTGCTTTTGTTTAGCCCAATAAGGAGATTAAAATTATATTTGTTGACTAGAATTATAGCAGGATCCCAGACAGTTAACTCTGAAAAAACATAGTCTCAAAGGACTATTCCAGACAAACAAGAAGCTACAAAATAAATATATTCCCTTTAGCTGCATAGGAAGAACATATGCAACACATTCTACATCAACTCCTGTTCTGTCAAATTACTGCTATGCCACAACTTCCAGCCTGTGTTCTAATTTAAATGTGTTAAAACCAAATTAAAAAAAAAAAGTACCACTGATTTGTGTCCTACTGAGATACTTTCAATAAAAATTCACACCTAGACTTTTAACCATACAATTCAGATAACGAATAATTCCTTTAAAAAAGGTGTGAGAATAAAAGGTTCGGCGTAACCCTAGGCCTAGAAATGCTAATTTTCAACTTCAAACTAGGTCAGTGAATGAGAAACAAAGAACATTTACCCCAACTCAATGAAAGCAGCAGAAGCGACCCTGTCCCAGGCTGCTGTGGGCAGCACAGGAGAGCCAAGAGCTCTCCCAGCTGCAGGAATTGCATCTCCTGTAGGCAGGGCACCTGCTCTGCTGCTGGGCTCCTGCCCTGCTGGGTGCAGCCTGCATGGAGAGCAAAAAGGGCTGTGGGACACCGGGGTACCTCAAGCCAGTCCTAATTTCAGTCCTAAAGCCCGCATTTGATGTGGCAGAGGTGATGCTGGTCTGGAGTAAGGTAATTGACACAGATCTGAAAACATCGCCTGGCCAGCACAACAGAAATTATGTTTGCTGATTTCCTGCGCCAGTGAAGGACAGCTTCAATGATTCATCCGTAAGCGGGTAAACAAAAGGGGGATCTGAGTTGAATTGCAACATAATTTCTTTTAAAAGCTTGTTGACAACATACAGCATTGTGGCCAGGACTGCGAGCAGGACAAACAGGATGCATGAGTGCTGCAAGTATAAACACACAGGACTGAGCTCCTGTTGAAGATTGATCTAATGTAGAAAAGCACAAGCAAGAACAAATTTCTGGTTTTGTAGCATCAATTGAACCCTTTGAAAGTATAATTGCTTTGCAACACTGGACTCCCTCAAGCCGCCCTCAAGACTTCAGTAATTCACTAAGTAATTATGTTCACAAAATAGAAGAAAGTATGGTATAGCAGCTTAGTATAATTTATGTTCTAGGACTAACCCACATCCAGAGTACATCTGTACATTGTATATCTCATTTGGTGTTTAGAAGCCATATTGTACAGAAGAAAAATAGATAATTTATTCAGTGCTTTTCAAATTAGATTTCATACTGAAAACTTCTGAAAAACACTGAACTCCTCCAGCTCCCACAGCCTTCAGTGATGCCTGAAATACAGAGAATTGAAATAATCTTTGTAATTTAACATATATAAAGATCCCCGTATTTGAACATTTTCAGGTAAATGAAGAGGCTGTTTTCAAACCAAGGCTCATATAGGAAAAACCTTCAAAATTAGTGTTCATTCAGCAAGAGAAATAAATGGTATGTCTACCTTGCACAGATGAATAAATCTACTTATGTCAATAGACGCTAATGAAATGAATGGAACTAACATTGATTTTAGGGCAGCCAGGACTTTGACCAATGTATTTACTCTGAACAAAACTGTATAAACACAATAATTGACTGCAAGGAGAGGGATTCGGAAAGATACAATATAAATTCGGCTGGCATTTTTTTTAAACCAATACTTTTGACAGAAACCACATTAATTTTTAAAACAATTTTCTCTTTAAGTTCTGTATTTTGAATCAAATCCATAAACTGTTATTATCAAGTTCATTTTTATGAAAATCAAACTATACTTAGTAAAAACAGGTGCTTCAGTACACTCATAGCACATGACCAGCCATGAATTCAACATACTTTGATTTTTATCACTTATTCATCTTTATTTATTTTATCAATTATTCATTTTAATAGTAATTCTAAAGAGGTATTTTGTATCCTGATTTTTCTAAACTATTTATTAGCAATAAATATGTAACTCAGAATAATTTGTAAATTACATTCAATCTGTATGTGGAAAGATGGCTGGGGGAAAAATTAGGGGATACTGAGAAGTTACATTCACATCCTCCCAGAGGCTATAATGATGCAGAAATTATAGGGTAAAACACAGCTGCTGCTCCCTGGATGGAATGGAGCTGGCAGCTCCAGACCTGTTCCACAGTGATTCCCCATGGACACAATCTGCAAGCAGCACCTGCCCAGGGGGTGGAGGGGAGTGGGAACATCATGGGCAGCCTCTGGAAATCCTGATGGGGAGGAACTGGAGACAAGCACCTGTGCAGGGAGGGGAGAGGAGCTGATGTCCTGAGCCAGCAACCTGGCTGCTGAGCCAGCAGCTGGGGCAGAACTGCTCTCCTCAGATGAACTTGGTCCATCTAAATATGGAAAAGGTAAAGGAAAATTTGTGCGCTTTCAGGAGCCTAAAACTCCTAGAACTCCTTTCCTCCTGTTCACCAGGGAAACTAAGGATTCCTTTGCTTCCAAAAGGATTTCTAAACTGGAATATACTGCTGTGAAATCAGAAAATTGAGGGGTTCAAATCATCATTAGCCTTTGATGGGGAAACGGGAAAAAAATTGGGAATTCAAGCTGATAAATTTAGGATTTCAAATGATTGTCTTACAACTGAAGCTGAGCAGCTTAAAACTCTGATTGCTGCAATGGAGCACAGAGAGAAAGTGATGGAGAAACTAGCTCCTGTTTCAGACATTCTGTGGCTCTCTAAGTCAGTACATTACACAGACCCTGAGCCTTGGAATAGAGGTATTTGGTACAATAATGGATGATAAAACCACAGAGAACACTGATTCCAAACGTGTGCTCAGGAAAACAGAATTACCACTTCAAGAACAGTAAAAATGTTTAGCACAAATAGCAGTGACAGGACTTCTTCCTAACTGGAGACTTCATGTAAAATAGGCATTTAAGCTTTTAGAAAAGGAAAGTTGATCTTACATCCAAAAACAGTGATAAGAAATAAAAGAAATATATTAACCATTGAGGAAATCATAGAGAAATGTCATCACACAACTTCTTAGGCTGAAATGTAAATATAAATCTTCAAACTAATATTATCACAATGTATAGGGAAAGTTTTCAACCAAATACTTTGAGTGAAGTGTAAGTTCTAATCACAGCCATTTATACAGCCATCTAAAATGTAAGAATTAATAATACTTATTTATTTTAAAATGTATTGATATAATGTATCTGGGAAGAACTCTGCTAACTCATTTTTTGCCATGGTGCCAATGTGACTCAAAGTCCATTTTGTAAATTTACATATGTATCAGAGACACCCTGACAACTCTGACAGCTTTGAAGTCTATTACTTAAACAAGTTACCTACATGATAATTAAAGACACTTTTACTAAGATAGTTCATGCTTTCAAGAATTAAGGAAAGGGCAGTCAATTCTTCCACATTTTATTACATACTTTCACCATTTCAAATTATTAAATAATTATGAAATCTAGATCACTAAATATTATGAAATGTAATATATTTGTCCTGCAGTTTCAAAGTCAGCTTGTATCCTAACTGTGTGCAGCAGCATTGTGAATTAGACTGGAGTGTGAGGAAGGCAATAGAATTGTTCCATCGGACAGGACTAACAGGAGAATTTGTTACTGGAGTTGCCAGTGCTGCTGCAGCTGACAGACAGGTGCAGCTGTGAGTTCAGTGGCCATACAGTGGCTGCTGCACCTGAATTACTGAAATTCTTGTAAGGAAAATGAAAAATGAAAATGAAAAGCATGAAAAAGAGGAGCAGCTACTGAGTATGAATCAGGATTTTTGAATTGACTCCATCTGATATTTCCATTCCCCTCTTCCTACAAAAGTGTGTAAGAATAAAGTGAACGTGAGAAAGAACACAGTTTAATGTTTCTGTGGGAGCCTGCAAAGAAAACATACAGATTAATACAATGATTTCATTTATTGAGTAGTTTCAGCATAATTACAGCTATATTAAGACTGTCATAGTGAAGCATCAACAGTGCCATCATAATGCCTACATAAAAGGTGACTCATCAGAGCCCTGAAATTCAAGTGAAACACTTACTGTCACTCAAAATGCTTTAGGAAATGAAAGCCAATTTTTGCAGCCTAACAGGCTAACTCACTATGCTATTTTAATTATTTTTCATTCAGATAAGATTTTTCTTGGCACACAGAACCAATGCATCAAGGAGAAATTTCTTTTGAAAAAACACATAGCAAGCTAGTATCAATTGAGGATGCAAGAGTAAAAACAGAAAACAAAAAAAAAAAAGAAAAGAGATGTTATCTAAGATACTAAAGATTTACAGAAAAGGGAACAAGGGAAAGAAGGAGAACCTATAAGCCTTTAAATTTATACTTAGTCACTTAATAACTGGGCATACTTTGCTGGGACTGTGTCTGATAGAGAATTATGCAAAAATTACTTCTAAGCCTGTAAGTAAGTAAACTTACAAGCCATTCAAAAAAATCCATGTAACATTGCAACAGCTATTTATTTAGTAGTCCAGAAGCATAAAATCCAGGGGAAAAAAATCAACACATTTCCTTATTTAGTGCAGAACATCATGTGTATCATCTCTGTAAACATCCAGTGATCTGGGAGAAAAATACAGTGACTTCCAACTCAGTGGGACGTGACTTTTTCAGGGAGTGATCTCCAGCTCAACAATAGACGAGCCTCGGCAGCACCTCCCTCCTCCTTGCACCTCACTGCACTCCAGGAAATCTCTGGCATCCACTCTGGGTACTCCTTATGGACACTCCAGGTGACTTTGTCTGTTTGTTCTCACACTGCCTGACAGCATTTTCAACTAGGGAACTGTATGCATTCACCTTATACAGCAGAAAAGCACAGGGATATAGTCTTCCAGCTGATGGGGAAAAAATCAAAAGTGCTTTTTAAACAAAAAAACATACATTTTAACAATCATCTTCAGTGTATTTCCAACTTTCTTAACTGTTGGATAATGTGTAACTTTAAAACTTTTAATGAAACACAGGAAATTCACATTGCTATTCCTACAGCAGGTGGGATTGGCTAATACAGGTAGAAGGAGATTCCATCACAAACACATACGTTTAGATATTATTTCAGCTTTGAATCACCCTGATAATAGAATAATTTATAAAACTGTACTAAGGTTTTGTGAATTTCATTTTAATAGCACAAAACGTATTATGAGGGAATGGATAAAAACCCATGAGCTTTGGAGAAATACACACATTTTTTACTGGTTCTCCAGCATCATGTTAAACTGAAAATAAACTCTGTTTCAATGAAAAATAAAGGGTTTTTTTTAAGTTCTTTCTTGTGCTTTTTAAAAGTAGTGTAATCCATAAAATGAAAGCTATAAAGTTGTACTACTTAAGTATAGACATAATATAGCCAAATGCTCCATTAAACAAAATAAAGGTGGATCACTTTCTTTCCATTATGAAAATCTGAAAAAATAATGAATTTAAAAGTAATGTATTCTTATTTCAACAGAAATTTCCATTTTCCAATCAGTTCCTGAGAATGTATTTCTATAGCATTATCATACACATACACAGAGTTTACTTTCTTTCACATGAACTCAAACATTTTATCTGACTGTGTAATTTTCAATACATACACTTAATGTGCTCAACAGTTTGTCAAGGTCAGTAACACACTGTCACCTCAGATGCTTTTTCAAATTATTCCTCATGATCCCTGTGTTACAAAAAAATACAAGGGAAAATAAATGGCTGAAAACTGTGATACATAATGAGTAACTGAGAAGCTGCTTGACCATCAGTCTGCTTATTTGAGAAGTACTGAGGTAAACTGTAATGAAATGAAGTAGCTGCCAGAAGTAGCTGATATAGTGAACAAATAAAGGTGATGAATCTCCTATCCACAGCAGGGATTTTCAATGGGAAGTTTGTTGCCAAAGTTTTTTCCTAGGAGCCCAGTCCCTGTGAGTGGTTCTCATCATGACCCTCCCCCAGGACATTTAATATCAGATAGCACAGACCCTTCTGCTTGGATGGGAACACAGCATGGAACTCCAGCTGTGCATGGAAATCAGCAACACAGCAGGTATTCCTCCTTTGGGTAACAAGGCACCTCCAGATAGAGGCTTTTATAAATATTAAATTTGTGAGATTTTCATTCCAGTTACACTATTAATAATGTAGGAATGTAACCTACATAGTAACTGCTTCATGCAAAGCCTCCTTCTTCCAAGCAACATCCAGGATTAGACTGCGCTAGCCTACTCTAAAAATAAAGTCACCCATCATGTGGCCTTGCACCAGCTATGAGTAATCTGTTTTCTTCCATCTCCAGCTTTCCACTAACATGGCAGTTTGGAACACAAGTCTTTTCCTGAGCAGAAAATAAAATAGATGTTAAGTGAGTGAGACTAAGTCTGGGAAAACCGCTTGCATTGCATTAAGGGTTGCCTTACAATGACACCTAAATGTATTTCCATGGGACTAATTCTTCCCAATTCTATGGTAAAATACAGAAAAGAGAGATTTTTTTTAAGTTACATAACAAGAACCCAAAATAAAGCATTCACATACTCACTTATATTGTACAAGTACAAAAAAGCTTCAAGTAATAAAATAGCATAGAGCTCTTAATTAGTTTTCAAGGGTTACATTTGTTACCATAAAATGGGACAGACACAGGAAAGCAGAAAGGCCAGAATGCTCCCCAGAGGACTCTGTCAGGGTGTGAACAAAAATTTAGTCTCTAGAGCTCATGCTCTGCATTCTGTACTCAAACATTAATCTAAAAGGAAGCACACAGTGAAAAAATAGTGTCATTCTGACTGATGAAAATGAAGGCATATATCAGAAAAATTGGCATTTTACAGATGATACTAATAATTAGCTCTAATAGATCAAGAACAGATCAAGAAATTAAGTATTTATGAAAGTATACATAAGTTTGACTTCCAGGGGAAAAAAAAACCAAACAAAAAAACCAGTTTGACAGCAAAGGTCAGGGTAATTTTTTCCCTTGGTTGTGGATCTTTCTTGTACTTTTATCAGTTATGGGACTCCGAGGACTTTATTAGTTGAAGTTAAAATTAATTCTGGTTTTTTTCTCTTTGTGCATAAGCAGAGGAGACATCTCTGAATATGTACTGACAGGTGGGTAGATTACTAAAGACTGTTCTCCAAAAGGCAAATGCTACTTTATGCCCCTAGTACTCATCTCTGAAAAACACCCTCAGTCCAAAGAACACTGACAGAAACGCCCCAAAGTATCTGGTTTTTACCTGGGAAGAGTTTGATGATTTGCTAAATAGAATGTTTGCAATTTTTAACTCAGGGATTTTCCTTTTTCCTTAATCCCTCGTTCAAACAGACAAACACACACACAGACCTTAGAGCAGTCAAGTTCACCAGAACAATGGTCACTGTTGGTTGGCTAAGCCTAAAAGGGCAGGCTGCATGAATTCTTCCCTTTTGTAGATGATGGGGAAAAATCCAGTGCTATCCATTACAAATCTTCATGTGTAAATATAACTCACCCATAAACAAACTTATTGATGCAAAAAATCTTAGCGTCTGTGAGATTTATTCATATCTTTACCTTAAGAGAAAGAAAGGCCCTCAGACAACTTCCTACACTGGAGTACATTTATAAGAAATTATTAACTCAAAAATTATTTCCAAAAGTGACATGAAGAAGGAGAGATCTGACCTTAGGCATGCTGTCTCCAATTTGCATCAAAGCTGCCCATGGGCTGCCATGAGCAGCCTGAGCTGGCACAATTCACACATCTGTGGCTGGGAATTTCAGCTAGCACTGACTGCAGCAGCTCTGCAAGGGCTGTCTCTAGAAGGGATGAGTGATGTGTTTACCATATGCCAGGCATTATGGCCAAACACGGCTTTTCAGGAAAGAAATATCTTCGTGACAATCAAAAGCTAAACTATCTGGAGCACAGATTTGGTATGATCTTCACAAAAATTAGAAGTGAAAGAATAAAAATTGAACACTAAAGTGCCATGAATATCAGTTTTATGAAAATCTATTAATGCACTCTAGTTTACTTTTGCCTATATTATAAACTAATTCACAGAGATATAAAAAAATAATGTGAGAGGAAACAAAGAAGGGTTGTACTTACTTCCTTTGCTGATTCCAGCTGGCTGCTTGTGTTTTGTAAAGAAACAGCAACCACTAACTGCATGTGTGTGCAGTCCAAAACCATAAAGGACTTCTGTAAACATTAAGTTCCCTTGGAAGGCATACAAACAGGCAAGCAAGCAAAAAAAAATCCAAAAAGAAACAGTTTTATAATCTAAAACATTTTCCCTTCTGCTTGACAGTAACAAGACAAAACAAAAAAGGTCAAAGACCCTGTTTCAGAATCTGGAAATAAAGCCATAAGTGGTAACAGCCAGGATCAGAGAAGAGGGGTGGACATATAAACTCAAGGATTCTATGATGACAAAGGGAGAATAAGCGAAAGGATTATTGTCTCTCACCTCTGAAACTAACTTTGAAATGGGCTATTTGTATATGAAAAGACTCCAGTCAAGGATATGATGTACCTTACCCCAGAAGGCCTGAATATACCTTTGAAAATTAAAAAAACAAAACAAAATATTTAAACTGCCAGGACAGTTTGAGAACATCCTAAATGATTTAAAACATTCCTCTGTCTCATCGCTCATCTTCTAACTACCTGCCACTTCATGTGTTTGCCTCACATATTGAGGATTTGCTTCTTTTCAATTTGTTGGAATTAACATTTTTAAGATAAAAGAGGCATGAGATTCCTCTGACCAACACTTATTGTGTACACATCAACATCTAAACTAGCCTACTAGACTTTCTTTTCTGTCAGTGAAGAGACCTAGGGGAGTGTACACAATAATTCACCTAAACTTTTAGACAGAACTGAGACTAGAAGTTTTAGACAGAGGTGACAGAAAATGAAGCACAGGAAAACTACAGTCATCACACATTCATCACTCTTCAGTCACCTCTCTTAGTCCATTTTCCTTCTTTGTCCCCCTTCCCCAGAGCTGGATGCAGTCTCACCCTGAACTTCTCACTGTTAACAGGAACTTTGTCACAACAGATACACAGTAGAAGATGTTTTTCCATACCTAAATCTGTTTTTCTGTACTATAAATCATTAAAGTCAAAAGAAAAATGGTCTTTTTTTTGAAATGTAGGGTTCTCCAGACTTAATATCTCAATTCTCTCCTCTAGGAATCATGAAAGTAAGTCATAATTCTCTGTTTCATTAAGGCTACAATGACCTATGGTGGCTTCTAAATGCTCCCTCCCAAAGCAAAAGTGGCTGATGCACTTCAGTGCCCAGCAATGGCCAGGGTCACTGGGCACAAAGCCAAGCCATTCCCATGTGTCTCTGCTGCAATAGGAATAGTCCTATTTCCTCTGGAATCTTGGCTCTTGAAGGTCACTCTACACTACATATTTATTCTGACTAAACTGTACAAGTCTGATATGCAGAGAGTGAACAGCAAGCTTGACAGTGATTGAATGTAACTGCTTTGAACTTACACCATATTTAGACTGACTGTGTCCCGTAATATTTGGGAATGCACTGTACAAAGCTGGTTTTTTTCCTTCCTATTCATCTACATAAGCACATTTTAAAAATCTGCATTTTTTGACACAATATAGTAATAACCTGAGTCCCTGAACACCTTAGCACTAAAAAAATCTTCCTTTTACAAAACTCCGTATCACTGAAATGTAACCTTTGTGACAGGTCAGTAAACTTCAGATCAGTAAACACAAACATGCCTTTGCCTCCAGTGAATATATTCCACTTTAAGAGCTATGTTCATCCCATCTACAAATACAATTTAGTGTAAGCAGTCACATTTTATCACTTTTAAAATGCATAGAGATTACCTCTAATGTTTATGCTTTGATTTGCTCGAATAAAAGGCTTTTGATAAAGTTGGATACAAGCATTTACTGTAATTAGCATCAAAAAACATATTAGATTTGGATATTTGAGGCACCAAATTATCTTGACTGGAAACCTACTAAATAAGAAAAAAACCTCTTGCACTGCCTTTTTCTTTAAATGGAATTAATTTCTATTCTTCACAGTTAAAATTAATCACAAATGAAATTGTGGTGGCGATTAGTTTGCATTTCTCTACCTGTATCACTGACTTTATGTGGACAGGTGTTTTTTTACTACTCCCTAGATGTTCACTGCAGAGGCAGGACTCATGTACAGTGACCACCATTCCTTCAGGATTTTTAAGTGGCTCTCCTGGCCCTCTAAACACCCACTACACGATTTTATTTTATGAGCTTCAGCATTGTTGTCACAATCTACAACTGAATTCTGAACATAATACCAGAATACAAGAATTACAGGTTTTCAAACACTAAATTAAGTGTACTACGCACAGGACAACCTGGGGGCCTTGTACAGTAAGGTGACAAAGCTGATGGCTCCAAGTAGAGATTTTTCTGCACAACAGAAACACAGAAGTCCAATTATTTGTATTATATGCTAACAGTCTTTGAAAATTACTAAAGCACTCCAGAAAACCATAAAAATACCTATTGTTGTTGTATTTCTTCCCCACTGAGACTTAAGAATTACTCCCAGAGCTCCAACTCCAGGGTTTTAGACGGATTAAGACAGGCAAGTTTATAAAGTGGATGTGAAGTATTTTGTTGTCACTTAAAATACAAAGCTGGAGTTGAAGACTGCACTGGTACATGAGAAACCTGGGATGGACTGATGCCTTGAGAGGCTACCTGGAACAGAGGCTAGACAGTGTTAAAGAATAAAGCAGGTAATTGTTAAAAGGCCTTCAAAGGATTCACCTTGGGATGGACAAGAGCCTGGACATGGCTCCACCCAGGATGGACAGCACGTCACAAGTTTTCACACTTCTAAAAGTTTTGGTCCATTTTCATATTGGGGTTAATTGTCCAATTACAGCTCCAAGTTATGCAGTCCCATCCTCCCAGATTGCTCTCCTCAATTCCCTGTTTACACTTTTTGGGCCTGAAGGTGCAATAGTGTCCTTGGTTCTGGGGATGGAAAAGGATTGTTTTGTCAAACTAACCTGTGAAGAGAACTTGCTAACACTTGATATGAAGTTAAGAGTTATATACTAATGCAGTACAGAATCTGGAAAATATGGAAGCTAAAATTTAAGGCATCAGGATCAAGCAAGTGCTGGTGAGCAGACCACTGAGAAGTGCTTAATTGTTAAGCACTGTAGACTCAGAAGTTGCCCAAATTTGCTGGTTCTGATTCACCTCTCACTGAGACCAGCTGATGCTGCGAAGTTGCATAATGTGTGTGAAGCTTGGAACAGCTCAGTGACAGCAAAGACAAGGGCAGGAACAGCCACTTCATCTGTTCTGGTACAAACTCAAGAGAAGCAGGTGAAGAGGCAGCTCCACTGCTGAAGGCAGCACTGGGAAGAGCCTTCCTGATGTGCAAAGGAGCCAGGAGAGAGCCTGCATTCAGAACTCTCAGGACAGCATGAGCAACACTAACACACAGCTGGGTAAGGCAGCACTCTGAGTTAATTACTTGTGGTGTTAGCCCATTCTGACTTGTAAATAAAAAAAGGGCCAGATTAAATCCATCTGACTCTATGACTTCGGATAAAGGAGTTTCAGTGTGCTTGTAACAAATAAGCTAAACCTTGGCTATGCTTGTATAATCTCAAACTACAAAAAAAAAAACCCAGTCTATTCTACATGGAAAACATTTCAGAACTATTTTTTAGAAAGAAGAATAAAGAATCTTGAAACCATGAGAAAGTCAGTAAGAAAATGTGAAAGCCTTCTACTTGTAATTCAAAATAAATTGGAACTTTATTACTGCACCTCCTCAGTGTGCTGCTCTTAGCCTTTCAGTTAGGAAAGGCATTTAGGGTTCAAAACATAAGACTGCAGGAGACACAGGTAATCATTTTGGAATTATCCTTAATTTCCCCAACAATCATTGCCAGAAAGAGAAATGCAAGTAAAGGGCTTTTTTCATTCTCATTACAAACTCTATCTTTCTGAGGCAATATCAGAATTTTAATGACTCATATATTCTGTGAATGAGCATAATGAACACTACTACTCTGACACTTTCAATGTTCCATAATTTGATTTGTTGGCAATTCCTATTCTCTCCTGTTTACAACCTGCAGGAAACAGGTGAAATATCTAGCCAGTCAAAATAGTGAATATTTATAAGACTCAACTTTATGGATTCGTTTTACCTCTCCAGTATAGTGGAGAGCTTTACCTTATTATGCATTTTGAGAAACCATTATGCACATGCCCAAGCAACAGCAATCATCCCAAGAGCAGCCCTATTATGAGGTGAAACAGCTTCAGGGGAGAACTGTACCAGATGTTTAGCAAGTTTCCCAAAAGTTTAAACTCTTCCACTTCATAAAGCAGACACACAGTTGCTAATGCCTCTTGCTTGGTGCAGGGCTAAAATGAATTTTTTAATTTTCAGTTTCTCTGGGTTGGGTTCTCCAGGACAGAAGGAGAAAGCCAGGGGATCTCCTGACCTGTGGATGAAGCAGCTGCAGAGGGAAGGTGCCCAGCAGTGTTGTATGCACAGGGACCAGTATGTGCCCTCCCATGCCAGCAGCCAGGCTGCCCCTTGGCAGCGTGGTGGCACTGTCAGGCTGACCCTGCTGTCCTGCAGACAAGGACTGACAGCCACTCCTTCCATGGTGAGAGATGCTCCCCATGTAACTCACACCTGACTCTGCTGGGATGCAATGGCTGGACCTTGTCTCTCCCATCAGTTATCTCAGCTCTGCCACAAAATCAGGGAGACCTTTGATAAAGGTTCCCTGAATTAAAATCATTGATAAGAGTCTGGCAAAACTAATATTTTAGGGCTCTTAATTCCCCTTTTTAATAGATTAAACAGAAAAGCCTCTAATTTTTTAACAAATAGATTACAAGTCCATGTGTTTATGGCCTAAGCTTTCAGCAAATAAACAGACACACTTCACACCTCTAGTTCAGGAAACTTCTAGTCACACAATAATTATCCCAGTATTAGTGCTCAGGCAACATGCTGCAGGCCAGCTGTAAACACAGAGCTCTGCAGTCCCTCCACAGAGCACAGAGCAGCAACATGAAATCTCCTCAACATCTCTTTTTTTTTCCAAACTGGAAAAAGAAAAGAAATGGAAATTGCTGGGCAGGGTGGTTTAGTCTCTGTCCTCCAGTGCTCTCCGCTGTAAATGCTGCCTTGCTGATAACTGCTCCTTTCTACTAGTTTGTAGTGATATCCATCCACCTATTTGCATTTCACCTACTGGAGAACGGAAACATCTTTGTTGCAAAGCTTGCTTTCCTTCACCTGTATCCAGACCTCTAAACCCAGTCACTTTTGATATTTCAGATTTGCACAGCTACCTTTCATATGGAAAGATTTTTTTATGGCTTGATATCTTAGACAAAACAATTTTAAAAACTAAGTATATAAATATATATAAGTATATAAAATTTGTATATATATTTTAAATGTTTAGGAAACAATTAGAATCCTGCATTACAGAGACTCCTTTATAATCTTAACAGCAGTTTCAAACTATTTTATTCCCTCTGACTTACACAATCACCTGAAATGCCACTACATTTTAAAATTATCTCTGTAAATTTTTTAAGTGCTGTTTGCAACAACAAATGAGGCCTCAGTGAGGAACAAGATGCAGGCACGCACATTAAGGATGAAATAATGTCGATACATTTCATATACATGAAAAATTAATGCAAGACGAATGGTGAACACTGAATAAGTGGCTTTTTGCACAAAGACTTCCATGTTGTATTTCTGGCTGATGGCATAAATCTATTAACAAAATTAAGTAACAACCTTGTAAGTTTATGAAATATTAATGTATTAGGGAATAAAAGAAAATAGGCTTCAGACAGAACAAAAATAACTTACCTATGGTGAATGTGAGAGTGGTGAATTCATATGTATTTTATTGTAAAATACTAGAACGTGGTTAAAATAGAAATATATCTGGCAAGGGAAAGATGGTGGCAACCCAGACAGAGGACGTGGGACTGAAGAAAATGTTCTCCTTTTAAAAAGAGTCATGAAACAACAAGGACAGTGGAGTGAACTGGTTGAATCCAGTCCTCCTTTGACAGAGAAGCACGCAAATTCATGTTGAAGAAGTCACTGCAAGATAAAACATGAATTGCATTGGATGTATAGGGATGTACTTAGCCAAACTCTGCTACATATGGATTTCTGTGCCACGGCAAAGGAGGTCAGCTTAGATGGAAAGAACCCTCCCCTTCCAGATTTACACTCTCAAGTTCAGAAAACAGTCCAGAATTTAGAACAACTCTCTATGACAGCACAGGGAACTACCAAGAAATAGAAATGCATTACCAAGGGTTTTGTTCTGAGGATCAGGGGGATAAGTACAGGCAAACAAACACCTATTGAAAGGATGATATTAATGTACTTTCACTAGTTAGAATATTACCTGAAAACAAATATTTTCTTGTCTCATATCTATCTATCTATCTATCTATCTATCTATCTATCTATCTATCTATCTATCCATCCATCCATCCATCCATCCATCCATCCATCCATCCATCCTTTCTTTCAGTTCCAGGTCAAAATGAAACATGCTGCACACTGAGTGGCAGGGAAAACCGTGTTTTCCCTCTGGTGTTCAAGAACTGGTATCCTAGGTTCATTAAATTCACCAGAAATGTATGATGTATTAAAGAAGTAATTGAAAATAAATATTATACTTATTTGAAATTACAAACCACTTCACACTGTTAATTACTTCAGCAAGCTGTGTACTTTTACACTTGCAATCACTCATAGAGATGAGATTACTGCTAAGATAGACTCAAAATAAATATACAAGCTAATAAGTGCCAAAAAATTTTAGAAATTAAGAAGAATGTTTTCCTCTAACATCTTGAAGATATTGATTTGTGAAGAAAGCAAACATTCCCCTAAACTTCTGGGATTAGCAAGACATAAGAGTAATTTCCCACACAGAGCAATGTATTAAAATATTGGAATATTGGAATATTGGAAAAAAGGTTTCTTATTTTTTAAAAAAAGGGAGAAATTAAAACATCACTGCAAGAATGAAATGACAAGCAATAGTACTTAGATAATGGCAGGACAATGTGATTGGGTCACTATAAGATAAATGGGTCACTATAAGATAAAATTTCTCTGTGACTTACTAGCCAATAGCCAGTCTTTCTTTACAATTGCATAAAACAAAAAAAAACATGTCAAGGATGGATTCTCACCAAACTTTGTAAGAGTGTCTTCCCTTAAATAAGAGCAGAATAGCATCTTCAAGTCTATTTAAGAGAACACAAAAGCACGTTTTCATGAGCTCCAGTGGGCACATTTTTATTGTTTACCTGAACTCCAACACAAGAAATCTTGAACTCAAGATTACAGGTAATATGACCAAAAGCAATTTCACAACCTTTGCAATCATGGCCTGATGACACCAAAAGTGTCAATTAAAAATGCAAGTTTCCCGAAAGTCACAATGATTTATGGGCTAAGTGATTTGGCTGTCTGTAGAAAACTTTTAGAGCATGGCTTGTAAAATTATTTATTTTGATCCAATAAGAAAGAATTATGAGATGAATTTTTAATGTCTCTAGTGCAGGGTATGGAGATAGAGAGAATATTCCTTCCTACACCAACTTCTCTGATTTCCTATGCCAGTTACAGAATGATTCTACAAGGTCTCCACAAATAAAGTACAGAGGGGATGCTGCTGTTGCCTGCATTTGAGATTGATTATTCTGCAGCTTTTCCGCCTCTGTAATTCAGGGAGTGTTTGAATGAGTATTCTAGTAAAGATGTTTTCAGAATATGTAAGGTCTGTCCTGCTTTCAAATGTGTGACACATCAGCATGGTGTAAGTGGTGATATTCACTTAATATTTCCATGCATGTCTGAGTCTTTACAAAGCTAGAAAAATCTTCAGCTTCAGTAAAAATACTTCCATTGTTTGTTTGCTTTCCCTGACTGAGTAAAGTAGCATCTTATTGGGAGCGTCAAAAAGAATGTGACACCTGTTTCACTGTTTCAGAAGATAACCATAATACTCATAAAAGTGTACAGTAATGATCTTGGATATGGTTGATGCCAACTATATTACACTGGCCAGTGACCCAACTTTCTGTTAATTACCTTCATTATGGACATCTTTCTTCAACAAATAAAATTAGAATAACTTTGATTACAAAAGAGATGTCAACTGTATATTCTAACTTTAGTTACATTTGCTGATAATTCTGTTATAATATTCAGAAAATTTAATGTTATAAGGAAAAAAAAAATGTTTGTACAAATTATGCACAGAGAAGTTCTTTATACACTAAATGGGTTTCTAAGAAAAATGAGCTTTGTATTAGCTCTTTGACAAAAAAACCCCAAAACGTGGTTGTTTCAGAACACAGACTGTACAATAATTGTCTTGAGCAATTATTATTAGGCATCTTGTCACTTAGAGAAAATTAGGTACTTATCCTGGGCATTGCATTTATAACTGTCACCTCTCCTATTACAGAGCTCCATTGCAGCATTTCCTATTCCTATTTACATCTCTGTGACAGCTACAGTAACAACTCACATTGAGAGACCACGGCTGCAGCATTGCCCAAGTTATTCTTTGAGCAAGAGACCTACAGGTTCATTTACACCTGCAGAAATTATGCTATAACCCAACTGTGCATAGTGTTCTTTCAGTGCCAAAAAACTTCAATAAATGGTGCTATAATCTTCCTAGATGCTGGCAATATAAAATGTTATAAACTATATTTGAAGTGCTGTTGTCCTTTTACTTTTTTTCCTTTTTACATTAATGCTGGCTACCAATGGTAAGAAAGCATAAGAACATGGAAAAACTACAGAGAGCTCTTACAACAGAGAATATTCAAACATCAGAACTTTTTATTACTATGATTTTAAGTTGTTCTGTGCTTCAAAGTCACTACTCATTTAGAAATTCCCACTGAAATATAGTGGTTTTGGTTTCACTAAATTATTATCCAATTTCAGAAGCTGGACCTTAAACTGTTAGACACAAAAGTCTGCAATACTATTATAGAGTAACCCCCACAGATGTTTTGACAAGAATTTTGCTGTTTTTTATAGAAAAATTTCTCTTCGTAGCCTGAAATCACTGTTTGAATAACACAAGTTTTTTACACAGCATTCTCCAGATGAGACTCCTGTTAAAGCTTGCTCAGTTTAAAGGACTTCCCAGTAGCACCAAACCTTTTACTTTTTCAGAGCTCCCAGCACTTCCTGACTTCCAGACCCAGGTAACAAACACAGCACTTGGCAGTGACTTCATGAATTTTACTTGAAATCTGCTTTTAGGCTGAGATTTCAGGGAAATCAATAATCGAATAAGAGAAGTATTTTAAACAATTCCCATGCAAAAGCACACTACTATGTTGGAAACCCAGCTCCAAGAGTTTAGAATAACTGGGGAATAACCAAACTAGAAGCATGAGGACAAAGTATCAATGTGTTGGGCCAGATGGCCACAGCTAGCTGCTCCTGTCCAGCAGCATCCACCCAGGGAGTCAGAGAGGCTGGCACAGGGAGAGGAGCTCCCACTGCAGAAATGCTCCTGGCACAGCAGGACAGGGGCTGCACCCTGAGCACCAGCACTGCCCCGACAAGCACCAGTTCTGGTGAGTGAATCCAATCCAAAAGGGCACTTAAAAATCAAGTTTAAATCAGTAATCTATTATTAACCCCAGTTAGTCACAGCTGCAGTGTTTGACAGCAACACACCCCGCCTGACTTGCCTTGGCAACCAGAAAGTGACCGGGCATGTAGCATTTTCTGTTAATTATATGAAAATTATTAATTATTCTTTAACATTTCCCCTGAGACTGGTAATTTTCAGGTGCTATCTAATAAATGAATCATTCTGGTTAGCAAAAACATCTTGGCAAGCTCAGCATTAACACCAACATACAAGCCCTGTAAAATTCAGCCACCGTGGCAAATGGCATCTCCAGATGCACACTCGACATTGTAATTAGGTCATACAACAAGGAAGTTCAGCTATCTGTATTTCCTCTTGAATATTCTACACCAACTGCAGTGCTGTTTAAATTATTACTGATTTATGTCATCCTGTGTTGGGAATGCAATTCAGAATTACAGGTCCTTACATTTTGACTACCTGGTAATTGAAAGAGGAGAGTGCCCCAGAGTGCCACGAGGAGAACCAAGCCCTTGGCTGCAGCAGGGGTTTGCAGGGAGCTCTGTTCAATAAAGGAGAAGCCTGCCCCTGTCCTGTGTTCCTGCCTGAGTACAGCTGAAGGGAACTGACATTTCACCTGCACACACACTTCCAGCTGAAGCACCACACTCCTGCTACCAATCCATCACTTAAAATTATCTACACAAGGAAACAAAGTTCTGCTTAGGGCAGACATCTCTTCTTTGACCACTTTGAGACATAATAAAAAACCGAGGGATGGATGGATGGATGGATGGATGGATGGATGGATGGATGGATGGCTATTGCACATACGTATTTCTTTTCACTGTAAAGGGCACGGATTTGATTTGGTTCATGTCATTCACTGAAAAAAATCAAAATTTAATATAGTCAGCAACATCAGTAGTGAGATGCATGTTCCAATGATGAAAAATTAGCAAAAGCACATAACAGCAGGGCTTAAGTGAAGAGCTAATTCCTTCCTAGTGGACATTGTTTAATACAGAGAAAACGCATTTTAAAAGTACCTGCACAATTCAAACTAACTGCACCAGATATCAGTTCAGCATTTACTTTAAAAGTTAGAATCCTGTAGATTCTCTCAATATAATTTGTCACACGCATTGCCTCAAGACAAGGGAAAAATGGCATAAAAATATTGAGTAGGGTTGTCATTAAAAATTCAACTTAACTTCAAGCACAGCTAACAATCTTTAGCTGTCACATTTACATGCAAAATAGTGAATTGCAACATGGAGAATAACAGGTTTTTCATTATGTCTGAAAAAAAATTATTCCCCCTTATTTGATACAACATTCAGTGATAGTGAAGAACAGTAAGAGAAACGTGCACCTTCAGTACACATTTAAAATATTAATTGAAAGCACAGCATATTTGGCAACTCCTTCTCTGCTACTTCCATTCAAGTGTAAAACAAGATTACTGTGAATTCTGATGTGCTATAGTCTTTCCACCTCAGGCAATGATCTTAAACCTCATTAGCTGAGTAGGTCTGTGTGGGATCAGGACTGAAAATGTGCAAAGAGTCAAGATTCAGACCTGGAAGATATTTGTACGTGAGAGGAATGCAAGCACGCAAATAGAACACTCATCTGCACATCTCTAATCCTCTCATTAGATACAGGAACCTGCACTTTCTTTCATACACCAGAGCAAACACCATGCTGAGACCTGCCCCCAAGACTTGTAGAAATCAATTGTTCTGGTTTTTATTTTTTGGTCTATTAAACATGATTTTACATGATACAGACACTGATTTTGTACCATTTGTCCACTCTAAAGCACGCTCCCTTTTTTCTGCAATGCTGTGTGATGAAATTAAGTGAATAATGCAAAGGCAAAGCTGTAAATGAGCTGGAGATTCTCTCAGAATATTACAAATCAGACAGGACTTCAGTCAGATTACCAGGAGTTAACTAAAAGCTGTTTCCCACATCAGCTTCACCATGATTTTGTCCAGAACAGCTGTCACTTCACCTCGCTTGTCCTCACCCTGATCATCACATTACGGGGTTTTAATATTAGCAGTCATTCAGAAGACTTTTGAACTCATGTACAATACCTTATTTGATTAAAAATCCACACTACTGATTCAGAAAGCCCCTTTTCCAGAGATAGAATATTCTTTTTTGGTGCCAGCTACCTAGACCTGCAATTCAAAATTTTCTAACTCTATACCAAATTATTCAAAACATTAGTTACTTATTTGTCAAAATCGAGAAAATTTCATTTTTTCTGTAGAACATACAGGTTCTCTTTTCTTCTCAATTATAAAAAAAACCCAAATCTTTAGCCTTCCTTCCAGCATTCTCTGCCAAATTTAGTTATGATCAAACCAATACCATTTTTAGAATTTCACTGCTGCCAAACGGTAAAAAAACTACAGCAATTCATATTTGTTTCTTTTTAGTTACACTGATATCATTTAGCACTTGTCCACTGCCTAACATACTATGCTTTCAGCTTTTGCATTTTTATCTATTTATACTCATCCTCATTACTCCCTTGTTGATTAACTTCCCTTTTTAATCATACTTTTTTAATCCAAAGTAGTTCTCTCTCGCGATTAATGAGTTGTATTCTTTGGCATCTAATGAATCAGACTTGAACAGTTCCAATTATCATTGTTACTCTTGCTTCACCATTTCCTCCCACTCCATTCTCTCCAAACTGCTTTCAAATTTCCATACATATATTTATATATTAAACTGAGAAATATGCTATGTTTACTCTGTGACATTAACTACACTGCATTTTTGCATATCAAACAAAACTACCATAATGGCTTTTAGTTCAGAGATCAGTGATTTAAAGTAACAGTGGCACAGCAAAATGAGGGTCTGTGTAAGCTAAGGAAGCTGTTTTTCATAAAACACTAACTAAAGACTTCACACAATCTTAATAGCTGTGCCATCATCAGTTCTTTCCTCATTCCCAAGAGGAAAAAAAAAAGAGAGGATTCTGTCTGTGAGGAAGTGTGCTACATTTATTCTGTTCATCTTCCAAGACATCATCTTCTATAGGGGAGAAGAAAATCATGTGGTCCACAAGAAATAACACCCAACCTGAACGGTGGGCTGAGGAAAAAGGCTCCCCAGGAACAAACCGCTGAGCTGAACTAGAAACAGCTTTTCATGTCTTAGGAACTGAGATAAAATAATATAAATATGTTTCTTGGAAATTCCTCCAATGCGTGCTTTCAGTGCAAAGTTTGGATTCTTAGCAGAGAATTCCCCCAGCCTCCTTTTGTTTCCAATTTTGAAAAACTATTGAAAAAGACAGGGAAAAAAAATAAACAAAAGTAACCAGACAGGGAAACTTTACTAAAGTAATTGTGCTTCATGTTTTCATAGAGGCACAGGTTTGCTAATATATTTACAGGAGTGTCTGAGGTGGAAGGGACCCAGAAGGATCATCAAGTCCAGCTCTTAGGAGAATGGCCCACACAGGGATGGAACCACAACCTTGGTGTTATTGGCATCATGCTCTGACCAGCTGGGCTAATCTTGGGCTTACTGCAAGGGACCTATTTTAATTTGCTGTCAGAAAAAGCACATTATTACTGAACTATGCTTCCTGAAGGTTTATCTTAGGTTCTCCATTCCTCAGCTGCTAGATCTTGTTTTGCACATACTGAAAATCTAAGTGCATGTTCTGTGAGCAGAGGCTGCACCTCAGTGATGGGGAAAGTAAAATGTGTGTGCAGGGATGTACACCAGCTGTCAATGAGTCAATTTTACAAATATTATGTTGAAATTGATTACTAATACTGTAACTCCAAAATAATTTACACACACTTATTCCCACTTCTATGAATAAGGCTTTTAAGTGTTCAAATCACTGCTGAAAAGAAAACTGGGTGCCCTTGAAAAATGTTATTATGTATATGGCAATTATAGTTTTCCCAAAAGTTGATAAAATACGGATTTAATTATGCAGGTTCTTGTACATCAGTAACTTGCATATGAGTAAGCTCTCTGCATAGTAATATACATACATAACATACATCGATAATACACAATTATAATTGAATGCTTGTAATTATTTTCAGGATCAAAGCCCTTATTAAAAATTCAAATTAAAGTGTTATAATGGTAGTAGTCATGATGGACTTGCATGTGGATATAATGAAATTAAGCCCTGTAATAAGTGGGATGTTTTGCATATACAATTAGATAATCTTAAAAATTATCAGTGTAGGGCTGACAAGTGCTAAAAGAAAAGAGATTAAATTGTGATATTACTAACATTTAATAGGGAAATAAGAAAAATGACTGGAACCTACCAAACAATGAAAGTGATAGAAAACCTGAAGGCACAGGATGGTTGCCTGTCTCCGGGCTAATGACCTGAAACTAATCTCTGGGTAATGACAAACACTGCAGCAAGGAGGAGCTCATCCAGCCTGCTCAGTGCATCCTGGGGACTCTGCCTGCCTAAACTGAAACTTGTACCTCAGATGAACTGCTTGTTCTCATTCCCTGCACTCTGCAGGTTTCTCATTTTATTGCTACAGTAAAAAGATTTAACAGGTTTTTTTTCAATATTGCTAGGTCAGCATTAAGATAATTGAATAGCTACAGCTCTATGGAAACAAGGGTGTGATTATTACGAAGTATTTCCAGTGCAGAAGATCGAGACTAACAAATATTCTCAACTGATGTGTTATAGAAAATCTGCAAGGGAGGTTATACATGGCCTGAATTCAGTGTCAGTAATCCAGAAGGCAAAAATATGTCACAGCATTTGAACTGTGGTATCACTGACGCACCACCTTCTCTCTCCCTGCTGAGAACCTGGACTTCCATGTCCTATTTAAATCACATGCTCCTCAGCAGCAGGGCTCCGAGATGCTCACAGTGCGCTAAATTTAAAGACCACTTCTGTAAAGAAGCTCCAGACACGTTTCTCTGTTCCTAGAGATAAAGTAACACTTCCCAAACTCTTATTTCATTTTAACTGAGACAGCAACGATGCCTAGTTTGTGCTTAAGGCCAAATACACTTGTACTAGTACTAACAGCAGAATTATCACTGAATTGCATTAAAAATAGTGAACTATTTCTAGCATTAAAATGCTACAAAAGGTGTCTACCACTAGCAGAGCACAGCTGAAATGGCAATGACAGAGGGATGCTGTGCTTTCAGGCTGGTGCTCTGAGCAGGCTCGTGCTGCAGGATGCCCAGGGCATGTCCATGGGCATGGGAAGCACCTGGAGCATCCCCCAGGCTGTGGGGGTCAAAAGGCAGGGAAGGCTCACAGCCTTTCTACATTAGAAACTGAGGAAAAGCTTTTGAAATCTGGGACTGTAAGAAGTCATAGAAACATAGGGAAGAAATTACTGACACAAATACCACCAAAGACAGGCACAACCAATGTTTAGATTTGCTTTCTGCCTTCGTAATAAGGATTAATACTTGCTTTTGTGGAAAACAAAGGTTAAAGACACTTAGAGCTACCACTTGGGTATAACCAGTTTGCTTAAGAAGATTATACATTGCAGTTTACTTTAAAATTTCAAGCATGCATAAGAGCATAAACCTATAAACTAAACTAGGTCCACCAGGGAGAACTGGAGAATTGTTTCTACTAAAGATACACACTTTAACATTCACCCAGATCTTAGGAATTTATGTTTACTATCTAGTTCATGCTGTATTTCAAAGAGCATCCACCATCAGTATCAGGAAACAAATGAAAGTTCAAATGAAACGACATCATAAAACCTACAAGAACCATTGCAAATTGCAACTCTATTTATACAACAATTTGTCAGGTTCACACTGCTAGCACAGTGTCACTGCTGCATCCTCCTAAAGGCATGGCAGCACAGCAAATGTTTCTTCTAACAAGAGCAGTCTAAAGCTTTTGTTTGCTTATAAAGTAAAGCTCATAAGCATTACTACTTAGATAAAAACTTTAAAAGTGTATAATGGATTATTTTTGTAGTATAAAATGGTTTACTGGGTAGTTTCCTGTAATAGCTTGCCCATGCATTAATTTCTTGAATCTATAAAAATGGTGTCTAGGTAATTTTTTCCTGTAGTTTTCTTTTAAATATTACTCACTCAACACACACATTTAGTTTCTTCATAAGTTTCTTACTAAAACTTTTTTTACCTAGTCCTGCCTAGTGCAGAAAAACAGCTTCCACAGCTTGTTCTTGCAAAGGGAGGATGGAAAACAAAAGACATTTTTGTTGTACTCCTCACATGTTCTGGATGTTTTTCACCTTTAAAAAGCATGTCTTAAAATAAATAAAGAAGCAAATAAATAAATAAATGTTCCTACATAGGTGGTGAAAATACTGGAAGTGAAATATTGGATTATACTTATTTTGTGTCATTAACTTTTGCAGCGAAGAACTGACCCCCAGTCAATACTCAACAGATACAATAGAAACAGTTAAGAAGCAAAGCGTTTAAGTTAAATTATAACTCTGGAACACCAGCAGATTCAAAGTGAGGGCTGAGGCTCCCTCACAAACAGTCCTGCATGACAGCTACTACTGTTCTTTTAACTCTGCTTATCAATCTGTAAGAATAAAGCCGTTTTATACCATGACTTCTGTTTCTTTGGAAAAGACAATGCAAATGTGCTTTGTAATTCTCAGCTAAGAGTAAAATTCAAGGCAACTATTAGCTTTAAGTTCAAATAATAGCAAATTTAGGACAGACTAAAGGTAAAAAAAAGAAAAAAAATAATATAAGCACAGTTTTATTTAGTACCTAGAGAGGGCAGGAAACAGGAGGAAAAGTAGGCTGCTTTTCTTCAGGCTCCATTTATCTGAGTATTGATCAGCGTGTGTTCTGTCTGCTCAGACATGCTGGAACATTTTCCTTCACATTGTGCAGTCCAGAAAGGAACTACTGCAGAAGAATTTGAGGATTAATCAGTGTGTTAATTGAGGTTATCTAGATAATGACAGATGGGAAGAACATACTAAGCAAGTGACTGTGGCAGTCATACTCATCTGTTAAAACCACAATTAATGGATACACAAACTTAAGTTCACTTGCTCATTGATTTTTATCCAGCTGCAGCGGACTATAAAAGAGCTATCAGGGAAAGTTATCCATTAGCTGTCAACTCAGAATGCCTTAAAAAGCAATGGCTAATCCTCCAGTGATATCTCACTAAATCCTAATCTCTACAAATTGTTCTTGGAAGAAGCATTAAACTGGTCATCAAATCAGGTTTGTAATGCTTCTTAAGACTTACTCAACCTGTAACCCCTTTAGAGATCATACAAAGTACTAAAATATGCAAAAGCAGATAAAAGAAATAAATCAGATGGTTATTGTCAACTGCACATCTTCACCCTCCTGCAGTTTTGTGTGATGTGAAATAAAAACAAAACCAGAAAATTCACCATTATAATAATAAAATAAAAGATCCTAGCACTCATACAAATTAAGACATTACTTTAGTTTCAAATCTGCTTAACAATATAATCTCTTATTATAAAAGGGTATAAAACACTTTTTAAATGGTGGAGATAGATTCATTAAAGTTTCAGTGCTCATTTCATTCCAAATAAACACTAAATAAAAACACATTCTTTTTCTCACTTATTAAAATCTTGATTGTCTCATCTAGAATTACATGATGCAACCACTAAAATGGGTACAGCTACATCTGTATGAAGGTGATATAAATTAACAGGTTCTAAGACTAACAGCATTTTAGGAAAGGAGAAAACAGTGATGGAGCTTGGAAAAAAAGAGAAAATAAAGATATTGATTTCATTAAATAACTGCAAAATTATTAAAATCCCTCTCATATGTAGGTTAAAGGAAGGAAATAATTTTGTTTCCCAGTGCCTCAGAAGTGGTTCACTCGAAGATTTTGGATTAGCATTCTGGAGAGAGCAGAGAGCTAAAAATTCCTGATTGCAGACAGTAAGCCAAAAAACTCAAAGTTCTTTAGTTGGGACAGGCACAAGTTATGATGTGTAAGCAGAAATGATCACAGCAACAGAAAAAAAATGGCTGGCAGACACAAAACTAGGAAAACAATCCAAAATAAAATAAAATAAAATAAAGGCAAAATTATGCAAAGGGATCATCTATTCTATCTGTGCACCTTACAAAGAACAACAAAAGGAGAGTCATATTAGACCTGAGGAAAATGCCCAAACTTTCAATAGGCAAGGACTGCAAAACACTAGAACAGAATGGTCTTTGTGGAAGCAAAGGGAAGCTGGAAGCCACACACTTCTGGGCAAAGTGCAGTCTTAGGCCAGACCAGCTCCAAAAATAACGTTTTTTTTCTATAAAAGCCAACTGAGGATGAAGGTTACACAGTAAAAAATATGGAAGTGGGCATATAGATTGATTGGCAAAAATAATTTTTCAACACACAACATTACAGACCCAAGCTTATTAAATTAACATTTTGCCAGCATACTGTATTTTCAGAGACCATTTTGGGCAAATAAGGAAGCTTTGAAATGATTCTACTAAAGGTTAAAATGTCACAGAATTCTTCACAAATCTGAAAAGAACTTCTATTTAAGTTGTGTCTACTATTTGGTGAAGTATCTCAAGAACTAAAGATAGGCAAGTGTTTCTAATAAAGAAAAGGAATGGAGACTAAATCCAGATAACATTTTTGGCAGTGAGGACTGGAACTGAATGGGGCTCTGGGATAGATGTAACAGGAATCACTGAATTCTCTCATCGATGTACAGTGGGAGTTTTACTGCATGTGACCTCTGGAAAAACAAATGCACTCATCCATAAAGGAATATGCTCTACAACTGCAAATTAAAAAGGATCCCACTATCATTGTGAACAGAACATGGTGCTACCTAATATACAATAAGACGTTCTATTTTTCAAACAGAAATAGCTGTATTGTCCTTTTAAATATAATATTGTTCTACTTTCTCCTAAATGTTGAGAAATATTAGGAAAATGCAAAAGCTTTTTTCTTTCAAATGGTTTTATTCTGCATTTAATTACCTGCTCAGGGGAATAAAGCCACTACAAATTAACTGATCAAAATAAAGCTTAGTTATCTAGGGAACAAAGGCAACCTACTGTATTTCCTAAAGTCCTTTCACAGTGCATTTAAAAATTTATTTGAATAGTAATTTTTGGAAATTCGCGAGAACATCAAATTCAGAGGAAGAAAGTGTCAAAACGGTGCTAAATCATAAAAGGAAGAACTCTGGGAAGTTTAAATTATTCTTGAGGAAACAGAAGAGACTCATAAAGCCCAGACAACGTATATTTAACTGAAAAATTGACCTCTTTTAAAATCATGGAACAGTGAAGACATTTATCACTCAGAATACATGTTCCCTTCACCCAAACTTATTATTCTATTAGAATTTCAAAGTACCAGATAATGATCTAACGCAAAGAGAGGCAATTAAAAAAAAATAACAGCTGCATAACTATTAAAAAATACAACCTTTTCTTGGCTGAAAATTGAGACCTATACCCACGAACACGAATTTCCAAAGTGAGAGTGTAGTGGTATGTATATCCCAAAGAAGTTACATATAACCAAGGTGCAGGTGAATTAGAGTGAATTAAGGACCCCTATGTTGAGGAGAGGACAGTATGGCTTAGCCTCCTGTCTCTGTGATGCCTGGGGCCCACATAAGACAAATCCAGCAGCTGTAAATCCAATGTATTGTAAAGGAAAGGAAGCACAGAACCAGCAAAACATGGGAACCAAATCAGAGCATTGCTGGCATTCGCTGCCAATGAAGATCTGGAAGGAAAAAATCATCAGGAGACGGATTCCTCATCAGACTGCTCTGACTGCTCCTCAGCTAGCAAACTGGTTGTTAATGAGGAGATACAGCTTTCCTGTGGTCATGGTTAGGCACAAGTGAACTGGCAGGAAGCGTGAAGGAGAAGGACTCTCTCAAAGGAAGGGCTGACCACACAAACTCACCTCCTGGAGCACCACGCAGTGCTCAGGAAAATGCCATGTTTAGGCAGAAGGCCATACCAAGAATGTAAATTAAGGAACTGCAACACAGAACTAGGAAGACAGATCAGTATCGCTATAAGAAAATACAAATTTCTAGGGATGATTTTCAAATATTTATCCCCATTGAGTAACAGAAAATACACTCTTATTGTGTGAGGTTATTTAAAAATTAGTCACTAAAATGCAGTGATCATGGGAAAACTCTGTCTTGAGTTGCTTGAGGAACTTTAACATTGCTAAAAATGAAACAAGTCTTCAAACTCTTCCTCATGAAATCAGGAACGACTCAGAAGAGAGTGGGTAACTTGACAACTTTCTACCTGATTGATGCAAGCAAATACAGAAAATTCTACTCCACCATGGCCACTTAAAAGATCACAGAACACAGTAAATGGAAAAATGTGATTGTATTCTTGTAGTCTATTATTTTGTTGTTTCTAGAAGCAACAGCTGCTTCTTGGAACAGCAAGAAAAGGATATCAGGCAATCAGTTTTGACTCAGTTCTCATAGAAGAACAGAAACTAATTCAAAACATGAGAGTATGATACAGCTCAGTTACAGAAAAGGGAGATGACAAGAAAAACCACAGCCATTTCAAACAACAGGTAAAGCTTTTCAAAAGATTTTGGAAGTTGGAAAAGAAGAAAAAGGAAGAAAATTGAATGGAAGGGGGAAAGCGTAACAATATAAAATATAAACATTTCAAATAACATTGTAATATAACCCAGAAGGGTATGGACTTCCTCTCCCTGAAAGCAAGAGAACACAACAGGAGAAGACAGCAAATGAAATGAAAATACATCCTTTCTAAAATGAAATCTATCCTGAGCAAATGATTCAGAAAACCAAGAGAATTATAAAAGCTATTAGGTAAAGGCAATAAATAAAGTATCTAAGTGTATCAGTAACAGGAAGGTTATGAAAGAATCAGAATCTTCTACTAAAAGATCATCAATTATGGATACTGCAGATAAATTACTTCTGTGCATTGATCTTTACTGCAGAATATGACAGAGAAACATCTACAAACTTTATATTTCCAGTAGCAACCACTTATAGAGAAAATGAAGCACTTACAGAAAAGAAGCATCATAGAAAGATTCTAGAAGATTACTTTTTAAAGCTCATTGCAAATTCTAGGGCACTTGCCAAAAAATAAAATATAATCTGATAAAAACCCCAAAACTGTAACAAATAATCAAAAACAGATGTGAGTCAAGGCCTCTGACTCTCACAAAGGTGGGCCATGATACCCCAAATATTTCTCTCTCCAAAGAGTTTTGTAAGGTTTTCTTAAAGTAGAAAAGATCCATAAGAATTAAGCAAGCTTTGAATACAATCAAGCTATTATCTGCTTAATAGGAAACAAATATCATATTTATGTTTTGCAGTTGCCTACATAATTTTTTTCATCCTAATCAGCACGTGGCAGAGAAATGAAAACTGAGGAGAGACACCTGGAACTTGTCCAGAAACAAGCAAAAGCCAATGCCATCACTGAAGTTCTGCAGTAACTTCAAAAGACATTCTGAATTCAGAATTCTTTTTTATCACACAGAATTTTAAAGACAGGGCTGCCCTTCATGATAATTTTTGTTTTAAAAGCAGCATTTTGGATTAAATAATACTAAAAGGATATAAGAATTATGTGAGAACAACCTTTTGGGGACAATTCTCTGTTCACTGAGACACATGACAGCTTTTCAACAAGGTTCCAGAGTGGAGGGCCACAGCACACTCAGGTGATGAGGATGATTACAATAAATGTTCATTCAACACAGACTGCAGAAGCAGCATGGACAAAACAACAGGCTCAACTGGCTAGGAAATCTTTTTGTTTGGGAAATTGAAAAGATGAGCTGAAATATCCCACCAGATGTGGAATTCTTTCTCTAGTCTATATGAATTCTTTCTCTTTGGCAGCATCACCCATTCCAGGAGAATCCCTGGGAGAAACACCACAGGATCCTGTGCTGGAGAGCACAACAGGAATTGTTCCCAGACTGTATCACCTGAGGATGGGCACAGCACATCATCGTGGGGCAATTTCCTTCTTAGCTCTTCAATAATTCACTTGCTGGCAGGAGTCTTATCATAGTAAATTAGGCCTAAGAGAAAGCACACTAAATATTCACAATACAAACAGTTCCACCGGCTTTTCCAATCTCCTGAGCTTCTAAATCTGTCCCTCTCATTTCCTCTCAGCATAAGACCTCAGCTCCTACCTCCACTGTCCTGCTCTCTGGGTATTTCTGGAAGAGCTTAACTGAACAGCAGCAAAGAAGAATCAGCACAGAACAAACACTGAAAACAGCATTCACAATTTCACTGCATCAGCAAAGCACAGTAGCATAGCATACATAAAAAAATGAAATGAGGAAAGACAGCTCCTGTTAGGTTTATTAGGTACACACCCTCCAAATAATACATCACTTGGGAAGAGCTATTCCATGTCCCTATTTAAAAGGTTCTACAGAACCCATCAATAAAACTTCTATATAGTTATGAAGGCCTTTGCTTTGAGAAGCTAAGATTTGAAAAGTATGTATAGTAGAGTATTTTAGATTTCACACCTATTGTAAGTTGAAGCCCAGTTAATTTTTAGGATGTGCAGTACGAAATCCTTCTTTGATCACAGCTGGATTTCATGTAAAAGCTCCAAATACACCATGTGTTGGTTTTCCAACAAAACTATCTAAAGACCCACAGATCACCCTTTCTGTGATGCCCTCCCCAGTGACTATCCACACTAGTCACACAATCAAGTCAGGCATTTGGTGAAGTTGCCCATCACTTACAGAAAGAGTACCTGGGATTTTGGAGAAATGCAAATTTTTTTTTTTTTTTTTTTTTGCAAATCAAAACTGACAGAACCACTGGGAGTCATGCAAAATATAAAATACAAAAACATTGACAAAACCCTTCCACACAAATAGCAGCCCACCATTCAGTAAAAGGGGCCAGGCATGACTGTTCCAGACTGGTGGAGTTCCAGCATGACCCACATCAGGCCACATGCAGGCTTCAGTAGTGTCAGCTACCTGCAGGAACAGATATCCCACCCTGTGGGGTACAGGGCATATACTCTGCTCATAAAAAGGATGCCAACCTCACTGACAATATCACAGATCTATCCAGTTGTTACACCTCCTTGTTTCCATTTCATTATCCTATTTGCAACTGAAATATTCCCAGCTCTCCATTCCAAACAGCAGACTGTGCCACTTAATGGCAATTAAATGCCCTCAAGGCATTAAAATGGCTATTATCAAAACATGTTTTACAAGCACCAGTGTAAATCACTTCATACAGGCTTTGAAATTCATAATGAGCGAGTCTTCAATGAGAACATGCGTGTTGGGGTCGTACATCAAGGTGTTAATACAATATTTATCCTCTGTAATAACTAGTGATATGAAACTTTTCTCTAAAATACTGAGTACATGAACATTTTAAGATGTTAAACAGTTTCTTGCCCACCACAAGTAAGTTTCCCTACTACAGACAGTGTTTTTAAATTTTAAACCTCACAGGGGGAAAAATAAGCAAATAAAACACTCAGCAAGCTTACCTATTTGCACTTGAAACCAAAGCATATCAGTAGTTCAAGTTATGAAAAACATTTCAGCTAACTTAAAAAAAACCAAACAATTCAAACTTTATTGACACTGGACTCTTACTACTGGAAGGAGGTCGAAAGACAGACAGTAAAAAACCATTTGCTAATTTTTCTCCAGTTGTGTTGATTGATTTATTACAATACATCTCCCATAAAACTTGTCTCATTCTCCATCTGAGATTCCCTCTAAAAAATGCATTTTTATTGTTAAATTTTTTTTTTTAGAGAACAGCATAGTTACACTTCATAAAAGTCAACTATGAGCAAATGCAGAACAACAGACTAGGCTAAGCAAGTCACTCCTTTGTAACTGTTTATTTTAAATGTTAGCTAGAGCCCACTTATTCTCACTTATCTCATTGGGTTTGGATTTGGATTAGGATCCCACCTACTCAGAGAGCATTTTGACTCTATCTATAGAAGACTACACCATACTGAAAGTGTTTCTTCCTTTTGATGTGAGATATGGCAACAATAACACTTTGGTTCTAAAATATAACAAGACAGTAATATAAAACGTAGTTACTAAAATCCCCAGTGACAAGGGATTATAAAGTTAAGGTAAAAAGATTTAAGTGGTGTTGTCATAATGGCAGGCTTTGGCCTAATGAGTGTCCCAAATTCAAACCTGATTCCACTCACTGCAGGACGAAAATAAAGAATAACTAACCAGACTAAGTGGCTTGCTAGGGTGTCTCACAGACAGCCCTGTCATCTGGGGACAGATCTCGGCTATATTTGGAGATATATTTTTAAATCAGCCAAAAAACAGACGTTTCTGTCCCTTCCTCTTTAGTATTTAAGTCCAATAGATTTCACTGTCAGAGAATTATTGGAAATTATCAGACACTCAAGCAACAGAACAACCAAGGCTATCAGGTACTTTCTGAAATTTAAAACAAGACTTGTGAAGTATATTTCCTTATTTTTTGAATATTTGTTAATACACACCTCAGTTCTCATCTGTACCTCTTCACCATGTATTTATTTCACAAATAAGAAAGCCTGAGCTTGAGGAAAAGGAAGGGACCACTCCTGGTCTCCTAACTTCCAGTAACCAGGAGTTTCAGATCTTTTACTGTCATGGAGGTTTTAACAACTTTTTGGGATGAAGAGCAGACCAATAAGCACGTTAAACTAGTGAGAAAGAAGTCATTCTGTAGCAGCTGACCATTAGAACAGCTCTACACTGCTAAAGCCACTTTGTTTCCAGGTGGAAGGGGAAATGGGCAATGGGCAATGTTTTCAGGGGGATGTTGATTTTGTGGAGCAAAGGGCTCCAGAGCAGGCAGTGCAGGAGGCTTGCTCACACCTGAGCTCTGTCTCCACCCACGCACTACGAGACTGCTCCTCTGTACCCAGCGGGGAAAGTTACTGCCTAATGTAATGCAGGAAATCCTACAGGGCAACCAACACTACGGTGAAATGCTGCTGGGTCTCTGCTATTATGTTTGGGATTTGGGGTTTGCCAGGATTTTTTTAAAGTCAGCTTTCTTTCTGTAACAACTACTGAAATTGCATGTCATGTCTATATAATTTAATATCCCCCTGATTTCCTTTATTTATGTTTTGATTATCCCAACTTCTATTTAGGCAGAGCTGAACTTCAGAAGAAATTCATTATGTTTGGACTCTAAATTCCTGTCAATGAAGGGTTCTCATGTAAAACATTCAATCCAGTGCCTATCTGTGATCAATCTTCCATCTTGCTGTGATTCTTACAGAACTGCTGACCAGCCTACAGCTCCCACTGGATACTCAGTTACACATGAGTTCCTCAGATTCTAATTCTATTCACAACGAAAAATACAGGAAATTTGTTGTTAACTAGTATTTATTAGGAAAAAAGCCCAAGAATCTATGCTGTCATATAGACTGTATTCATGAACAGGATTTAAAAACGTGAAAAAAAAATTAAGAGATTGTTACAATTTTAAGGGGTGATTGAAAAATAATCTCTAATTAAATAATTCAAATGTAATGTGTCTAATTAAGTAGATATAATCTTACAGTATCTTCTTAAAAGCATTTTTTTTAAAAATAAGCTCCCTAATAAACTCACACTGCTTTTAAGCAGCCAAAATTCTCAGAGTGTGCAAATAAAACATCTTATAAGAGTTATTAATCTTTTCATCACTAACATACCTCATCTTCACTGTAGGACTCTACCTACCATCATCTCTTTAGTAATGATTTTTATTGCTATGCCTGTCCAATATACTTTTTTTTCTATAGGTACATCACTGATCAGTCAAGTGTTCAGTGAAAATCAGGGCTAAATGTATTTTAATTATTGTAAAATTTAAATAAGCATGTGCTCATGGTTCCAAATTATGCACTGTAAATAAACCAGGAATGAGGAGCTTAGTAGCAAAGCGTTGGCTGGCTACAAATCCCCTACATCTACCAAGGTGACAGAGGAGAGCTTTCCAAATGTATGCAAACACAAGGTGCAATCAAGCCTTGTGGTGTACCCAAATACTGAAATTCAGTAGGTGCAAGTGATCTTTTCAGCTACCTATAAAATAACAATTACAGTATCAAACTCTTCTCCTCTTAAACATATCACACACTAGCATTTCAGCTTCACATACTCAGACTAAAATCCAGCCATCCAAGAACTAAAACCTGGAAGAATTCCCCATTGCAGGCAGATACTTCTAAAACCAATTTAAAATACTAAGTTACTGTTCAAGCTTTTCATTTACGGCTAAGAAGGGCTCTGTGAAGAATGTGCTCAAGGTATGAGAAGGGATTGGAAGCACTTCTCTCCCTCTGTGTGTTTGCAGGGAACAAGGCAGAGGTTGTGTCCCCGGGCACAGCTCACGCTGTCACCTCCTCTGCCCACCCAGCCCCTTCCTGTCCAAGGCAAGCTGACAGTAAATGTTCACCCCCCAGCAGAAATGACACTCAGAGTACCCTGTGAATGCTGCATTTCCTCTGATGGTGTTATGATGATGAGCATCAAGGTCCTCACAGCTCCAAAGGGAATCAGTCGAGGCAGAAAGAGCCCACGTGCACTGTGAAAACCTGCTGCAGACAGAGCAGACTGCATCATTTTACTGTCATTACCTTGAGATAATCAGTGAATTTAAAAGTGGGGATATTACAAACTCAGAAACACCATCAATGATTACTTTCACCTGTTAAAACAGTATAATTTATAAACTGTTATGATTTCCAATCTGTATCTTTCTGACTAACATATTTTTTAAGGATGAAAACTAATTACAACCAACTTTATTACACTGAGATACAGCTTATAAATAAGCACCTGACCCTGTGAAATATATGGTATGTTCTATTATAATAAGTAACAAAATAAAGACAGAAATCTAAAAGCAAAAGAAATACAATCTGCTTAAGGAAAAAGTCACTGCTGTATGCATTTATGCATTACATTTAAGTTTTCTAGTTATTACCAAAAAAAAAAATACAAAAACCCCCGAGGGGATTGAACTTTTACCACTATGACCATTATGTATCTGGGCCAGAATTCAGGCTAAAGACTAATGTGGTTTAGGTACTTATGAAATAATGATAAAAGTACCTCTACCCTTCTAAATCAGGAGCACTGACACTCATCAGAATAATCTCCTCAGTTAAATTCCTGAACCCACTGCCCACTGAACCCTAGCAGAGCAGGAAAATCACCATACCAGTTCATCATGCAGTTTATCTCTGAGTTTCTAACAAAATCCCTGCTTCTCTTTGTGAATTCACTCTTAGATTAAACAAGAAAATTAATTTTCTCTCCACACAGCACTACCTTAAAAAAAAGACTCTAGCGAAGCAACCCCTTTGGAAGACAATTACTGGATTGTTTTTAGCAAGGATTATACAATCCATTCCTAGTCTGGGGCAGCTTAGTACTACTCTAATGATAACCCACTCACCACTTGTACTGTAATTCACCAGGGGAGAGGAAACAAAGATTCCCCACATTTTTGTTAATATTCAAGGGTATTACTCAGCCACTGAGAAGGGCAGTTAGCTACAGCTCCAGGGCACCCTGAGCACACTTCTGGAAATGCCATTTTCCTATGCATTGAGCTGGGAGTCATAAGTAACCATTAGCCTTGCACAAGGCAGAACAATTTTCCAGGTTAGAAACACTTTCCAGTGCAACTTTCTTGGGTTTTTTTAAAATCTTGATTACATTCAGAAGCAGCACAGCAAATTCAGGCTGAACATTTTCAACCTTCCTCGTCAACCACTTGTCACTGCAGTAAAAGTAGACCACCAGCACCCTTCCAGGAGAATAACACACCTTATCTCAATCCTTGCCTTACAAGTTCTGACATCAGTGAGAATACTCAGCTCTGGAAAAGAGGCTATTTGCTATTAATACTAATTTAATGGTTTGCTATTGCACAGTGCTATAGCCCCTCTATCTGGTAACAGCCAGCAATCAAGGCTCAGCTCTTGCTGAACTAGAATCCTGAACTTTTACAGGAATGATGCTGTGAAAAGAACACTGTAAAGTTTATTTCATAATTTTGGTCTCAGCAAACAACTAGATCTTAAAATACATCTTGCCATCCCTAATGTTTTAGAAAGCATTTTCTATCTATAAGCTTCATGAAAAAGTCAATTTTGGCATATATATAGCTGAGACCATAATATAGAGAAAAATTACAAAACCAGAGATTCTCAAGACTAATTCTCAAGAATAATGAAAAACAAAAATCAGGAAAAGAAATCATTTAGAAGTGATGTGTAAAAAGATTTATGACCCATGTGTGTTGTTACAGTCTACAGCTAAGCAACTACAGTCCTCCAGAACACAAAGATTTTACTGCAGAACTCTTTTCAGGCAAAGGGTAAACAGGATAATATCTTTCAAGGCAATGCTAAGAATACACACAGACAAAAAAAGAAAATGCTCTAATGGAACCTTAGTTCTAATAAGCACATTAAGTAATTTTGGCAGCTTTTAAAAAGCTGATGTGCATTCACTTACACAGGCATGTTTTGTAAGCACTGCAATCTAAGACAGACTAACACATTATCACACAGATGTTCACATAAATTGGCCCTGATTCTGTATATCCACAACTCTACAAAACAGAAAATGCATCACCAGCACACCCTAAACTGGGCCTATCATGTTTGCAAAACTTGGCCATATAGCAATCTCATTATAAAAAATGAAAGACTATGAATTACTTCGTTCAGCACATCTACATGGAATACTACCAGGATATTTTTTCCTCAGTGCTTTAACTGTAAGAGTTACAAAATGCCCCTGTGAAAGGCCTGAATTTTCATACAAGCTAAAATAATGATTAATTGTTCTACAAAGAGCACCTACCACGTTGCACTGCTAATGTGCATCTTTCCTGTAAGAGGAAAATACAAGTGGCAGGCAGGGATGGGACACAACTGTAGGGCCCTTAGAAGTGCCAAGAGATTTAAAAAAGGCATAAACCCAAAAACCAACAAACAAAAAGATGTTAAAGCAAAAAGAGGAGACTTTGCAGGTTTCTGAGTTGATTTTACAGTGGCCAAAGCGGAATTCAGTATTCCAAACCAAAGTTTCGGTTTCTCTTTTTATCCAGTTATGTTTTTATTGGACAGTCAGTGAGCCTTTTCCATTCTACCCAAGCTTTCCCCAAATGCTTAACTCCTGCAAAAATAAAAAAAATAAAATCACTCTAAGGAAAAAACGTAAATCAATTTGGACTTAAAAATTGGTTGCTCAACATAATATGAAGTGAATTATCTTTGAAGCTGAATAGTTTATCTCCTACAGTCAAGCAGTCAACATATCCACATCAAAAGAAAAGAAAGATATCAGGAACAATGTGTTGTAAAAAAGACCTGAAAGTCGCAGAATCCTCCTATTTAAATGCTACATGAGAAACACAGCTTTGGAAATACAAAATAATGGTCTTAGAGGACGGAAAAGACAGGATACTGGAAGAATTATTTTATCCGTATTTTTTAGACATTACTAGAGTAATACTGAGTATATTGAAAAACAGAAACAACTATTTAAAAAGTTAGCAATAAGCATTTAGTTAATATATTTTTCTCCGCTACCTCCAAAATTCACAAGGAAGAGTTGATCCAATTAGGCATTTCTTCCGTGAAAAGGACATGGAAATTTATAAGTGCAGTTGCTATTTTAATTTTCCTCGTGGCTGCTTTATTCAATTTTTTCCTGTTGAAGGCATTCTACCAAGGAACCCCAGAAACCTATGTGACAGAAAGCACAAACCCATTCAAAAAGCACTTGCTCACTTGTGTGCATTTATTTCCTCTGTGCTACTCAGAAGCCACCGGAACATTGAACATTCACCCTCTGTCTTGTCCAGGCTGGAAATGCCCTCTCTCCACCCTCAGGGAGCTCCTTTCCCCCACTCCCTTTACTCAGTGGGGTGGCTTGAGATTAGATAGGAGAGGGAAGGAAAAAGGAAGAAAGCAGGTTCATGAGCTGTCCACCTTGGAAATTCAGTTGAGCCACGAGACAAGACAGCCTCAGTTTTGATCTGAAGCATGGCTGTCTCATTTAATGACTCTTCCAACCCTCACCACACTGAGCCAAGAACTCAGTTCCTTGGAGGAAAAAAACATCTCCATTACACAAAGTATTTCATTGTTTCTCCTGTGTTTTGTTTACTCTTATGATGCAAAATAATAATAAAAAAGTACTTGTGCTTAATAGTAACAGTGACTACAAAGCCCTTCTTCACAGGAGAACCTGAAAGAGATTTCCCAATTAAACAGATGCACTTCAGTTTGGTTTCAGTCCAAGTAGCTCCAGTGAAACCTGTGAGTTTATTTTGTGAACCACTCTGACTGGACAAGCACCAGAACCAAAGCAGCCAAAGGCTGGTCCTGGGGTTGCTACAGGCTTTGAGATCCTGATCCTCCTCAAAAACTGGCACTGTGCAAATGCACAAATCCATGCTCGTATTTTGTGTGCACACACATGGTGCACAGTATTGCAAAGTTGTTCAAACACAAAGAAGCTCAAAAAGAAACCACCAGGCTCAGAGACAAATAAGCCTCTGCTTTTAACAAATTTATTTATATATGCTTGTGACCAAGTCTTCCCACATGATTTTACTAGGCACTTTTCCTTGTGCAGCTTGTTTCCAAAACAATCACAGGAGAAATCAACAAAACCAAACACTGGTAGTTTCAGGTACTTCCTGAAAACCATATGGGCTGAAATGAAAAAAAAAAATTAAAACCATATGAAACTGAAAGTCAAGGCCAAATCCAAAGCAATCCATGTGTTTACTGGGCTTTGCATTCAAAGCAATGAGTCATATGATAAATGCACTGCACAACACCAGACATAATACAGTAGAGACAGGTCTTTTGCTTTAATTTTTAATTTCCATTTTCTGTGGGTTTAGATAAACCATCAACATTACTTTAGCATAATCCTTTGCAATGAATCAATACTCTAATTTAATAATGGTATTCTGTTGTCAACATATATCACATAATGTCCTTGTATAAATGCAAAAAAAAAAAGCCAAATAAAATGCAAGGGTCTGCTTTCACCAGTGATCACAGGTTAAACCAATGTAATGACAAACTCTACAGTCCCCAGAAGAATTTCCTTCAGGGTTAAAAATCAGCATGGAATACTTTCAGCCATATCCCTCCCACTCATCATGCCAGTGCTGTGCAAGCTCTTCTAGGTCATAAGATTCCAACAATCACTTTCATGAAGGGAAGAGAGAAGAAATGTATCTGAATAAAATCAATGTACGTATGTGAGTGGGTCTTTTTTGAATATTCCACTTCTTTATGAATTCAGTGATAGCTGCTCTAGTCCCTAACTATAAAGAAGATTAAAAATGGAAAACAGAATTAAGTCCTGTGTCCTGCAACGTAACTGAAAGAGATGAAGGAAGTTATAGCTGTAAAATATGAAAAATAAAACAAATTACAGTAACTTTTACTTCTGTGATGGGGCTGCACATCTGTTTGTTATTTTTACCTTGGTAGTTAGCCTTCCTGTCAACAAGCATCTAAGATGAGAAACAGAAATCCACAAATAATGCCTGTGATACTAACTGAAGGTATGCGAATAGAAAGCAAGTGAGAACAAAGAAGAAGCAAATGCTCTTAAAAATCCCAGGTGTTTGCCTCAGTATTTTTTTTCTTTTGATTCAACAGCTTTTGAAGCACTTTGGATTGGTAGATAACTGGCATATTAATCTCAGTTAATGCCAGAGGCACGTGCTCCACAGCCACGTGTGCTTCCCTGGATTCCGTGACAGCTCACGCTCGCCATGCGAAGCGTTCGCGATCCATGTCATCTGCTGGCAGAATGCTTCAGAGCTCTGCGAAGAGTAGGTCTGGTTTTACTACGGTTTGGCACCTCCCACAACACCCTCCAGTTGGTGAAAACCCCGCAGTTCCATCTAAGTGTCATCCTTAATGTGAAAAAGATATTTGAGTCAGTGCAAAATAAAACAAACAGCTTTTACCAAAATGTCAGTGCTGGTAGCAGTGCATCTGCCAGATGCTTGTTACTTGAACCCATGCTGTGCATAACAATCAGTCATAGATATGACGAGGATAAACGACTGGACCAGAAAATCTTTAGCAGGAAATCAAAGTATACTCAGACTCACAAAAAAGAGGTTGCAATTGGACTCCATGAGATATATTGATTAAGTGTTCTGTAACATCTCTTTCCTTGGTTACTATGCATTAGTTGAGCCCCACCTGCCTCACCTCAGTTCTCTGCATTAGCCTTTGGTCATCTGAACACAAGAGAAACCACAGTGCTATTTCACAGCTGAATTCACACAGGAATTCTTTTAAGTACAGTATCTCAATTCGAGGATAATAACATTACTGAAGAACCCAGAATACCATGAAAAATGCATATTGGAAAAATCAGAGCATGACTTTTTAGAAATGAAATCAATGGCTTGATAAAAATAAAACCTCACTAGCATGTTCCAGTCTGTTGGTTGATTTTTTTGATCTACAGGCTGGACTATCCTTCTAAATCAGTGATTGACTTTTACACTGAGTACTGGACAAAGAGGCTTAGGCTGAAAAGGTATAGTCCATACGTGATCATGGAAAACACACGCAGGCACAAGATACAGAGAGAGATCTGATGAGTAAGTGGCTTTTGCTTAGTCAGAACCTGAAGGATCTTCATCAAGAACTTTCAAAACAGCTAACAGATAGCTTGACTTTGAGTGAAACACAACCAAGAATTATTGTCATTATGCACACCCACAAAAAAGAGAGATTTCACAACATCTCCTCAGATGAATACACACACACAGAGAAAAGGCTTTACCAACACTTATTCAGGTGGGCAATCATCTGGCTTTCTGGAGAAGTAACTCGTTTTGCCTCCCATTTTCCTAAGTCCTGTTTTAAGCCCATTTTAAAACGTTAGAACAATTAAATAAACTACAATACAAACCAGTATAAATAAAGATAGCTGCTTTTTTTGTTAAAAACTGTGAAATGCAAAATAACCTATGACTCCCCCCCACATAAGTGCCTTGCCAAGCCAGAGGATGATACAAGGGCATGCACTACTTTGAAGGCTGGGGCATGATATTCCTCATGTCAGATTTGTATTCACAGGGTACAACAGGATCCATGACTTTCATTTCAATAGCATCTGGAACAACGGGCAAAGAAGGAACGTGCAGCTCAACATGGGAAATTAGGATGAATTTGTCTTTAAAAAAAATTCCCTTTCTTACTGAGAGCCATGAATGGCACACAGATACTTGTTTTGGGGTCACACCATGTCAGCAGTTCACAGCACAAAGACTGCATTTCTCCTTTCTCTCCCCTCAGTGGATATTGCAGCCTCAAAGAATTTTACATGTATCCTTAGAGATGCTTATATGTATCAGGAGAGTACAGCTGTAGGCTTTAAAAAAATGGTCATATGCCCTACAAATTCAAATCCTTTTTTATGTAATCTATTTAATCTTCCATTAATGATAATCTCTGCTATCAATGTGCCCAAACAGGGTCAATTTCTGCTGGATTTGCACTTCTTGCATTTCCATCCTATAACTGAGCTGCATTTAATGAAGGGAAACACCCTGCTGTAAAAGGCATCAAAAAGCAGCCTCCCCAAAACAAAAAATAGTCAGGAAGCTCTGCAACTGCCAGGAACGTTTCAAGATTGTGGTTTTTCTTCTTCCTTTGTGTGTCTTGCATGGAGGAGAGTCCTGCCAGCTGAACATTATTTATTAATCAGAATATTCCTGCCTTCTATACCTTGTAAGGAGACAGCCTAGAGGGGCAGAAATTGCTGTGGATTTCTCTTACACGCGAGACAGAAAGGGGAGAAAGGAAGAGATTGCAAGGGAGCATTTAGACCCTTACAGATCCCACCTGGCAATCCCAGGCAGATACAGACACAGATCACAGCAGTCTGAAGAACCATGTAGCATATCTGATTCACACAAGGATTGAAAATAGACACATGAGCTGAAAATCTGGCTTCATTTGATGCTTTGTTTTTAAGAAGTGCCCTATACAGCTCCCTACACCTGAGTGAAACAGGGTGTGTTGAGCTCCACAAAAGATACTCCTTCTGGTAACTTCTGAACTACCTTAGGTTGTACCTACAGAACGTGCAGGCTTGGACACACCTGTAAGGGCTGCTGCTCCCTCAATGACTGGGGCAGACAGAGGCGAAACAAGTTATTGCCTCGTTAGTTCTTCTGATTTAGTGACAGCTTCATTCGTAATCATTCCCAGCCATCCGCCACCTTCACACCCACCCACCCACACATACACATCCAGTCTGCTGTCCTCCCAATTTTGTCAATTCAGAAGAGCGGTTTGCACTGCCTATCCTCTCTGACCCAGTGCTTATCAACGGAGAGATTTAATAGACAGAATAAAGTTCATAGTGCTTTCCAACAAAATCCTCCAGCAGAACAGCCCTGCATTAGCACACAAAAGGGGAGCCCTGGGCTGTAAAAGGGATTCAATTGAACTGAGGTTGCCAGCAGTAGCAACTAAGAGTTAATGGAGGACACCCGGCTTTTCACTTCCTCTACTGCACCCAAGAAAGCGCAGAAGAATACTCTAATACAGTATAATTAAGCATTTCACTAAATAGCATCGCACAGAAGTTCCTTCGGCAAGGATTGCATTTGTCCTAAGTAACCTTTATGAGAAACTGGAAGTTGATGCACCCAGACCAAATGAATCTTCAGCTTTAGCCCGAATCCTTAGGTTCGTGCTTGGGAGGGTGGGAAGAGCCAGCCACCAAGCATCAATCGGAGAACTAGCCCCCTCCTCTGCTTAAAAAAAAAATAGTCAGTCACGGCAATTCGGTGCTGTGGCTACACACGGGAGCCGGCAAAGCGCTGGGATGGGTCTGCATGCCCGCGGGGTGCCCTGGGCTCCTTCCCGGCGGAGCCGGCACAGCTCCTTCAGGAGCCGGGCACTGGGACGGACAGAGCATCCCTGCGGAGCCCGCCCTCGTTTCAAGGGAGGCGAGTGTGCGGGGAGGCAAACTCCGTCACCAGCAGACAAGCACATGCACAATCCAGCCCGCACCTGCCGAAGACCACTCTCTCCAGACTGCCCCTTCTGGGGGTCACCACTGGTCCCTCTCGCTCTGACACCTCCCAGCATCTCCTAAGCACCTTTCTCAGACCAGCCTGGAAGGGGAAAGAGGGGAGGGGGTCTGCAGCCTTCCTAAAACCACAAAGAAAAGCAGTCTCCTCAAATGGCTGCTCCCGCTTCAACATCCATCACACGAGCAGGGAACTTGCCGGGGGTAAAAAGGGGGCGCAAGCAGGGAGGGGAGAAAGAAGCACAAACTTCGGAGCTCTCCGGCCTCCCGCACGGGACCGACACCTCGGGTCGCCCCCGACCGACGCATCGGCCCGGCCCGACCCCGCCGGCGCTCGGCCAGCGCCGGGTGCGGACGGGGCGAGGCGCGCACCGAGCGGCCCGAGGGCGCGGGACGGCCGGCGACACTTACGGGTTTTGGGGGTCGTGCTGGCCTCCGGCGTGGTGGTGGTCGACTCCTGGAAGGGAGACAAGGTCCAGGACGGCGCCGAGTCGTGGACGTAGATCTTGTAGGAGGAGGTAGCGTGTGCCGCAGTGGGCCAGGCGGGCAGCGG
>VXBI01001514.1:57724-118019 GCA_013397375.1 Toxostoma redivivum
TGGAGGGGAGCGGCAATGACCCAGTCGGCAAAAAAATATACGGATCCGGCAAGTAAATGGGCACGCAAAGGCAGCTCCTGCCAAGCTTGCAGCTTGGGCTCGATTGTGTATTCCTCTGGCAGCGCCGCGGAGGCAGGCGAGCGCACCGAGCAAGGCGCCTCCCACCAAAGCCTAATGGTGGTTTCTTAATGCGCACAAGATAAATAAATGATCCAGGCAAACCCCTCGGGAGGGTGTATGCTACGGCAAACGGAGCCTAGGAAAGAAAGGAAAGGAACGGGAAAGGAAAGAAGAGAAAAAGGAAAGAGAAAGGTGCGGGGTGGGGGCGAAGCTCCCGAGCCCATCCTGTGGTAGGGATCCAATAGGCTGGTGCTGCATGTCAGAAAATACCTGTGTGCAGGGAGCGGAGAGGGTGGGGACACCTCCGCGAGGGAGCCCAGCCACCGCCAGGGCTCCGGACAGGGCTTCTTCCACCCTGATGCTGTCCGACAGGTATCCACTGGCAGCAGTTTGTTGCTCTTGTTTCTAACGGGATTCGTTATAAAGAAAAAAAACAAAACACAACAACCCACCACACACCTGCAACAAAAAGACAATTCGTTCAGCAGCTGGGGAGAAACTGATGGCACAGCCGCATACTGAGGTTGCCAGACAAGTTTTGATATCTTAATTACTCTGTCTTGTTTGGTCTACACCAAAGTTGAATTCCCAAGCTCAGTGTAGTCAGCAATGGGTGCTTTCTTTTCACTTATTGGACAAACATTTCACCAGCTAGGGTGATCTCTGAAGGCTTAACAGAAGTGTGCCAAAGGTGGTTTAATCTCCGTTTTCAAAATTTTAGAAAATGCTCTATAGAATTATACATGTACAGACCTGTTACCTTATTGGTGTCCTTTGGTATTGCTGCATAGGTATCATTTCCTTACTCTCATGTATTCAAGGGTATTGATATTTCTTCAGGTAAGTAGCAGAAAAGTTGGAAGCAATCTGTGAAATGCATTTGTTCTGTGTATAAAGAGACAAATAGAGAAAATAAAATATTGCAACTGAACATACCTGCCTGATTTTTTTCTCCAGAATGAATGTTAATACCATTTAATTTATCAATATTACATTAACTAGATATCTAGATTATTGTCACTGCAAGAACTCCCTCTGGAGTTTGGCAGCTTCTTTAAGATAGTTCTGTGCTAACAGCCATCAGGAAGATCTGTGGAAGTGGCTTATCAGGTAAGTGTACTATTTAAACACTTCAAAAAATCCCCCCACTTTAGCACTGGAAAACATGAATTTAGGGGTTTCTATTCCTTTACTGAAGAGGAAAAATGATTAGGAGAAAGCACTTAGAAAGAACCACAAATGAATGCTAAATAAGGCAAAAAAAATCAGACAGCAAAGTCTTGCAGATCCAGGGAATCTGGAACCAGGTGCTTTCAATCGTGAGTGCCTGTCCTACAAAGTTCTTGCCTTCCTTGTAAGCTTGGAATGTGCTATGGGCTTTGTGTTGCCTATACAAATGTCCTGTAGCTCCTACCTCTTCCATAACCATATTGCAGTTCACTACGCCCACTATGAATCACTCTGTCTTCATCCTCAAATAATTTGTACGTGCTTCTTGGAAAAACAAAAATGTTTTACAACACTTACAAACAGAGCTTTTATTCTTCTCATGACTATGTCCTGAACTCTTTCAGAGTTTCATAAGTCTCAACTGCACTTCTTCCACCACTAAGATTTTCAAGCTATCAGCTGCTAAATTTTGCAATGGTTCTAATGGAAGACATCAGGATGTGATACCATTAAGATCACACAAGTGTAGCCATTTCATCATCTAATATCGGAGGACTTCCTGTATTATTCGTAAAGATTTTCAGGCTGCTTTTTACAATTTCCCATTCTTATTGAGGGTTGACAAACTATTCTTGAAATTGATTATGGAATGCTTTTAATGTGACTTACTTAAGTTAATTACTTAAAAACAGGCATTACCCTGATATGTTAATTAAGATCTTACCAATGCACTTTACCAATGTACCAATACTTACCAATGACTTTAGCTTCTTGAAGAAAATTCTTTGGTCTAAAAATATGAAATGGATCTTGATACAAGAAGCTTCCCTTAACCTCATAGTAAATGCAAATGTATTTCAAATAGGTTATCTTAAAGTTGAAAAAAAAAAGTCATTCATCTAGACAGACACCTTAATGAAGGCAACACATAAAAATGTCTTCCTGTAACAACTTAGTCATGAGTTAAAATGTTATGATGTATACAAAAACAGTCTCTGAATGCTTTAGGTTATTTCTCTGTCCTTAAAAATTAATATTCAAATCATAATCAGTTCCTCAAATCAGCCCACTCTTGTTAAACTGAATCTGTTCCATGCATTAATTCTAATTTACGTAGGTATTTGGTAGCTCTTGCTTGCATTTCTTCCTACTCATTTGTATCATAGCCCAACTCCTTTACTTTTTCTGGAAATATGTTTATCACGATCAGAAAACAATATGTAATTTATTTTTCTTGACTTTTCTTCATAAAATGCAAGGAAATCTGTAGCATCTCCTTGAGGACATCTGTGGATAAAAATGACTTACCTATGATGGAGTCAGAAGTGGTATTTTTGTAAGGACTGGTGTGACACAGCACGTAACAGGTATGCTATTTATGCATGTATCACCTTGTTTGTCACAGGAGGTTCCTCTGGCTGTCAGTAGGTATGGCCCAGCTAATGCTTGTGCTACAAGGGTGCTGTTCCTGCTTGGCTTCACACATGCCTACAGCCATTATTTCAAATAATGAAATGCAGTGGATGAGTTAAGAGAGTTAGATTATTGTTTAACTGCTATTATGGAATCAGATCTAGAAACCTCAGGGTAACTATCCTCAGAAGAGCCAAAAAAAGAAGCAGAAATTCAGTTTCGGAAAATCAGAGCCATGAAATGGAGCTACATCCATTTCAGCATATCAAAAATATGCATGTGGGATGCCTTTATCCCAGTCCTGCATACACACACAGTTAAAAGCCTTTCTTTCCTCCCAAGCTTTACAAAACACTGAAGACATTCCTCCTTATCTCATGTAAGTATTGTCTGAAGTTTTGAGCAACAAAACCTCCACAGTTACTTTGCTTTATGGTGTAATCTGAGAGCATGACCATCTTGAATTTGTGAGTTGCTCCAGCATCTACCTCACCTGCTGTGTTCTGGTATTTCAGCAGGTGGATGTGGTGAATAAAACAGAATTTCCCAAAGGATGCCTGAATTAGGGCTGGTTATATAAATAGGTGTTACGCTGCTTCCCAAACTAGGGCATTTGAATATTCTTTACTTAATTCTTCTTCTTAGCTTTCATCCCCAGCTCAGCTACATCCTACAGATCTCTAGTGGTCAGCTCACAGGCAGGGAAAACCTTGCTTTTGTCTGAGGTCAGCATGTATCTGTATTCCCTCTTCCTGCAAATGCACAGCCAGAGTTCCAGTGATGCCACTAACCAGTGCTCAGAACTGGAGTGCTCCTCCCCATGCCAATTACTAAAATAGCCACCAGGCAAGACAGAAAAAACTTTACTCAGCTATCAGATCATCAGGGGACTTGGGCTAGGGTTTGTAATGGCGTACCTAAAGTATTCCTTTGAATTCTTACACAGGGTATTAGGAGTTCTGCAGGTGTAACGAGTGAGAAGTGCACTGCAGAGTTCCACAGCACAGCAGCCACTTGAGATGTGAGCAGGCTGCTCATCTGCATTTCATCAGTGTCAGGCAGATGTGAGAAGAGTGACATTTAATTTTGGGTTAAGGAGGAGAGCCTGCTCTCCCTCTCTGCAATATAAACTCTCAATAACAACCCCATGGGTAGATTAATTGGATAAAATAGACCTATCCTGTCACAGGGTGCAAGTGTGCTGGTTCCTCCTCAACAACCATCAGCATTAGGTTACTCCGGTCATGTGTAGCCAATTTACAAATGTTGAGGCTGCCACTAATTATTTAGAATTACACTTGAACGTGCAACAATCAATATATACAATTCAATTATTTATCTTGGCATGGTTTGTAATGATGAAATGAAATATGTGATATTAATGAAAAATCCCACACCTCAAAACTTACAAATCTTTCAGTCAGGAAATATTAGTAAACTGAATACTTTCCTTGGAGAAATTTATTGCTGTATAACTGAAATCCTAAATGCCTGACTCACTTTTTATCAAACCAAATTTTCAGTGCTCTCTACTTTTAACTGACCATAAATTCTAAGGATTTCAGTGGGGTAAATTCTGTTTGGCAAGTACTTTTTAAATTCTGATTTTAGTTGCGTATTGTATCAGTCTCTTAAGAACACAATAATGATTTCAGACTGAGAAATATAGTGACTAGTCTTAACAATGCCCTTGTGACACACTGAAGCCAGTGCAGCATAAGAGAAATGAATGTATTACTCTTCAAGCCTTTGTAACCCCTGAGATTTTTATCAGGAACATCAATTTAGGATGCCAGAGAAAGAAATAATTGAAAGCAAACATGAAAATGCCATCAAAAGGGCTTGCTCCAAAGCATGATGAAGTCAGCAGAAATCTCTCAGTATACTCCACTCTATCTTGGACTAAGCCCTAAATCAAAATTCACATCTTTCCAAGATCTATGACAAAATGGTGACAGCCCTAGGCAAATGGGAAAGCCTATGAAGCAGTCATTAATAGACAAGAAAGTTAAAATTATTTACTATTATGACTTATTTCCAAACATTTCCTGAAAATCTACACTTTTTCCATCCCAGTAAGGACACCTGATTCCACTTATAAAAAAAAAGTGAATATATATAATATTTCAGAATTTGTGATCTTTCCTTTTTCAGTTCAACATTGTTTACTGTCCCATGCAACTTTTAGCCAGTGCAGAGAGCACTGCTGCTGTGTGCTATTTGCTGGATATTTTGGATGTCAGATTCTAACAGCTTTAGGAGCTTCAGCAGTTTTGCAGGACCCTCTTCAAAGCTGTCCTGAATGTCCAGAACAGCAACAGGCAGAGAAAAGGTAGAAAAAGCCAAGGGGAGAATTCTCCTTATCCTTCCACATAAAACAAAGGGAGTTCATTCTGTCCATCTTCATGGAAATAATTTTGTGGCATTTATCCCTACAATTGCATTTGAATGACCCTTTGAAGTAGAAAAAGCCCACAGGAACTCATAATTCTCATAGCTTAATCAGGAAGAAAAGCTGCATCTTTCATCTTTAAAGCTTTGAGACATCCATGAAATCAGTCAAATTTTCCAAGCACTTCAACTTTGGTGGATTTCAACTATGAAGGAAAAACATGTTTTTTTTCCTTCAACAGAGGAGTCAGAATAAACTTTTTTCTTAGTGCCCCTGCATAACTCTGAGGAACTTTTCTGTAACTAGCTACACCAGCATAAAGAGTTATGGAAAATAAATCAGATGAGAATCCTGGGTTTATCACTGCTGTGCATTTATGAATGTATTTTTGTATGGCTTATGAATGCATGTGTAAGTCTATGGGACTTGGTAAGATGCCCCAAGAGTCCTGAAGAAATTGGCTGACGTGGTTGCCAAGCCACTCTCAATGATATTTTAAAAAATCACAGCAGTCAGGTAAGGTTCCTGGTGACTGCAAAAATGGAAACATTGCACCCATTTTTCAAATGGATAAAAAGGGAGAACTACTGCCCTGCCAGCCTCATCTCCGTGCCTGAGAAAATGATGGAGCAGATGCTCCTTGAAGTTATGGTGAGTCACATGGACAGGGAAGTGATCCAGCACAGCTTCACCAAGAGCACCTCTGCCCTGAAGGTGAGGGATGGACCATGTCTCCTGGGAGGAAAGACTGAGACTGGTTCAGTCTGGAGAAGGTTCCAGGGAAACCTCCCTGCAGCCTTTCAGCACTTAAAATGGGCTTATACAAAAGATGGGAAGAGACTTTCTAGCACGGCCTGCTGTGATAGGACAAGGGGCAATGATTTTAAACCAGAAGACAGTAGCTTTAGACTGGAGCTAAGGAAGAAATTTCTTACACTGAGAAGTATGGGGTGCCCCATCCCTGGAATAGGTGAGGCTGGATGGGGCTCTGAGCAACCTGGTCTAGTTGAAGATGTCCCTGCTCACTGAAGGGAATTGGAACAAATGGCCTTTAAATGTCCCTTCCAACACAAGCCATTCTATGATTTTGTGATTTTAATTTAACTGCATGTGGAGGAGACACCGGGGGGGGGGACAATAAGAAGTAAAACAATGCCCAGAGCAAGCTGCTGAATAAATATTTCAAAGAGAACAACCGATGGAAAATTAATTGATAAATATCTATATTTAAAGCTGTGCTTTAAAAAAAAAAATTAAGAATGTACTCTGGAAATTTAAGATTTTGAAACCTATAGTGTTATCAACAGCCAAACTTGCAACCCCACCAGGTTGAAAAGGAGTTGTTTTTTTTTTTTAACACTAGGATTCAACCTTAAACTAATTAATTGCCAGTGAAAAATTCTATCCTTCTACTTGTGGACACTGTAGGTGTTAACGTTTATTTGTCCTATGGAAAACTAGACATGCATTAGGTAACCTAAAATCCCAGTTAGTAATTCTAAATCACAGTACTCTATTTCTTTGTGTGCACTATGAGTACATTGATGCACTGCCTTTGTCATGGTAATTATTCTCTACAGCTCAATAATCAGGGATTTAATATTTAATAAGCAATATCGTACCAGTAATAATATACCTTGCCTAGTCTGATGTTTTAAGCATGATAAACAAATAGATACAAGGTTTATTGAAAGAGTTTGTTTAATTTTGTGGTTTTCTTGTTGCAGTTTTTCTTTTTTTACCAGACCAGCTGAGCTAGTTGGCTAAAGAAAACAAGCTCATAGTGTCAGTCACACAAGGCTTTATTTTACACTTCTTTCTCGACAAAATTACATTTCTAATGTCACTAGCAGATCTAAAGGGAGAGCAACAAAGCTTTTAGAAACGTGGTTATGTATATATGTATATAAATGTAGACATGTATAGGTGTGTAAATGTAGATCTATTTGAGAAGGAAGATGTTAAAGTTGTGGAGTAAATAGAATATGTGAATATGTCCCTTGGCTCTATGACTTTGTCCCATTTGGTACCAAAGCAGACACCAATCAGCTACTAAGAGAGTCAACAGCTCAGTTTTGCATACATATATACAAATATACATATGCAAATATTCCTGAGTCTAGAAGAAACATAATGCAGAATCACTTTATTGAATCATAGTTTAAGGTCAAATTAAACATCCATGGTCCACCAGGAGATTCTGGCAGTCAGAAATTGAAGCATATTTCTCACCATCAACTGGATGTGTGGAGGAACCTTAAACAAGACAGCTATAAAATGTTTTTTTTTATTACAAAATCATGTGAGCTCCCAATCTCAAACTGGGACTTGAATTTTTGTATCTCTTTTCTGTGCAAATGGAAAATTTTTATTTAAACCAGCTCTCATCAAAGGCTATGTGGCTAAACTTTATACACTGCTCAGCTACTCATTTGTTCTACACAGCCATTCACATTTCCCTTCACATCTTTTAGGAAATTGAACCTTTTAAAAGAGAAACCTCTCTGGTCAGTCAATCTCTCTATAATCAGCGGATCAAGCTCACAGAATGCTAAATCTGTACTCATGTACTCAGAGGTCAGAAATTAGGATTTCAAACTTCATAGCTCCCTCATCATCCAAACCTGTGGTCAGGGAATTATGAGTGTCCCCAAGGTCTCTCATAAGCTGCTCTGTGCTGCTATTTCTCCATTTCCTATATTTCTGCCCTAGGATGTAGTACAGCATAACAACATCCACAATGCAGCAAAATATTGTTCAAACCAGAGTGCTTTAAATCTTCATTTTCATTGTTTATCTGGACATCTCATATAAAGCATCTGTCAAAAGGGCTGCAGATCATCTGTTTCCAGTAAAATCACCAGTCAATTGCATGAATTCTGTGTAAACCTAACTTACACAAATTGAGGTTCCTGGAAGAAAGGTTTAACTTAATTTCTATAATTTTAAAAGTCTAGGTGTTGTTTCTACCCTCGATCTGAAAGCAAGGAAAGATAAGCTTATAGATTTCATTACTTCTGCACTCTTTAGGATATGCCCTAGAATCAGATGTTCTAAACAGAGTCCTCAAATTCAGCCTCCATTCCTCAACCCTGCTGTGCGAGCCAAGCTGCACTGACATCTACAAGAAATTTTCCCAAGCAGCTGGTGACAAACAGCTTTCTAATAGAAAAGTGGTCCTAAAAATAAATGTGCTGCATCTATAGATTCAAAAGTATACGTAGGCATGTATACAAAGAACAAAAAATCTCTGACCTTTGGTCTCAGAAAACCTACTGCATCTCAGAAACACAGGGATATCCTGGCTTTTGTAAATTTATCTTTCAGCCACTGTCTTCATTCACTGATTTTGCACAAACTGTCCTTAAATACTGAACTGTCTATTCTATAATGAGAAAGCTTTTAATGATTAAGAATCCTTTTGATTAAGCAGTGATATAATTTTAATTACTTCCCCACCCATGGTCCCACCATTAATTCTTAGGAGGTAACATACAAAAGGGTGTCTGGCCTCAGGTCCTTGCTTTATCTCCTACTTGTTCATCCTAAAAGCTTCTTTTGATTGAGTGAGAGAAAAATCAGGCAGGCAAACATGTACACATAGCTGCACAGTCTGACTCCCTCCACAGCACATTGCTTACACACAAGTGAGATAAAAATTACTTCTAAGATGAAAAGCACTTTTCATCTTGAGACCCCATTTCCTATCACATAGGACTTTCCAAAAATATGTTACTTTTGAGATATATGCGATTTCAACACTAGCAATGCCAACTAAAGTGGGAACTTTGAAAGAAATGTTAAGCTCAATCAGTTCCATCATTAAAGCTATGCAAATGGAAAAACACATTCCTTCCTTTTAAACTTTGCTACATTTTAGTTGCAGTCATAAGATTCAAGAAGTGAGGATGGCGTTTAAATGTCAGAAGCTTGACAGCATCTTAGCACAGTCCCAGCTGTGGTCAATAGGAGAGCTTCTCTGTACTTCAACAGGAACATTATTTTACTCACAATCTTCACAGAGCAACTGAGAACTGGCTCAAGTTTAAACGTGAAGCTGGAGAGATCACTTGTCTGTAGGAGCAGGCAGCAGATTTCACTGCCTGCTACCAGCTCAGGAGGTTCTGAAGCAAGATGCACTAACCCAGAGCCATGCTGGTGGGACATTGTGCTGCACATCACCTGCTGGCACTGTCAGTACACAGCGCTGCTTCTCACTGTCCTGCAGCACTGATGCTGTGTTCCTTGTCATGGGAGCGTGGTGCTGCAGCAGTGTCCTCCAAGAGAGTTATCTCTTAGGCAGCTGCCATTCAGCAGCTGCCGTTGTCTACCCATTTCAAATGGGTGAAGAAAAAGTTGTAGAAATAGTGCAGAAACTCTTCAGGAAGTGCTCAGGACCTGTGCTGGAAGGCATCCCCCCTAAAGCCAGCAGCACTCCTGCTTAAGCAGACTACTTCCCTGAGTTATGGCAGGGGGGGTTCCTTCCCTGTGACATTCCAGGCCTTTACTTACTGAAACAAAAAGATTTTTAATTTAAAAATTCTTTTCTTCATGAAAAACCAGTAAGACAGGGGGAGTTGCCATTTGATGAAATACATTCCTCTTGTCCTATCATCTTCCTTATTCCAAAGAGATTTTTAGTTTGGCAGTTACTGTGTCTACTTTATTTTTAAAAACCTACGTAAGCAAACAAAAACAACAACAAAAAATGTTTTGAACTTATTATAAACAGGAAAATCCTGAAGAATGTATTTTTGAAATTGTTGCTCCAACATATGACCTATGGCAATACAGTAATTTAGCCTTATGTTTTATACTGAGTCTATTGAATTAAAGAGATCTTTCTTATTAATGTAGAATATTCTATATTCTTATTATCAAGCTGCTATGAAGTTTGCAATTTGCTCAAGTAAATCAGGTAAAAGTCAGATCTACTGTAAGAGCCAAATATTGACATGCCTACAGAATCTGAATTATCTATCAGCTCACAAGTGGCCATGCTCACTATTTTTATAAAATAACAAGAGACTTAGGTTACTCAGTTTTAAATGTAAAGTCCTCATCTCTTTGAGAATCCTGAGACACTTTGAAAAGATAAATCTTGGCCAAGGTAGCTGAAACCAGAAAGATAGAGTTATTTTGTGGGGTTCTTTTGTTTGTTTGTTTGGTTGGTTTTTCGGGGGGTTTTGTTTGTTTGTTTTGTTTTGTTTTTATTTTCCTTTTTAAAGAACAGATTAAAATGGAGAGCAAGAGAAATTGCAATCTCTCTTTTTTTCTTTTTTTCTTTTTTTCCTCCCCAAAGCTAAGGAGGTCAGTTTTTATATTAAAATACTGTACAATATACTCAGGTGTAAAGAGCATGCATTTTCATTCTAATTTGTTTTCCTTCAGGTTCAGAATTACCAGCAAAGAAAATTGCTCTAATTGCAATGCTTTGCATACAAATAGTGATTATAGCTTAGTGGATTGTTAGGACACGACACTGCACAACTTATTAGCTCAAACTGAGTGAAGCCGACACCATACCAATTTTTAAAATGAAGATAAAGCAAGTTAAGCTCTCTCAGAAAATCTAAATATTTATGACCCAAAAATGATGGGTGTCAACCTGTCAGGCACATTACATGATCCCTGATTCAGAACTATGAAATAATCATAGGGAAAAGCTGCCACTATATAGGATGTCATTAAAACCCAATAGCAGCAAAATCAATTTTAATTAGATCCCAAAAAATGAATATGTACAGGCCAAAAGCCTTTCTTCAATATTTTAATATAGTTTTCTTACTTGGTTAGTTTTATGGAATTCATCAAAGGGATGCTGAGTGACTGAAAAGGTGCACATGAAAGCACTGGGATAGTGAATTGCATACAGAGGTATTTATACATTTCCAGATATTTATTTTTATTCTGATGAATACTCTCATAAAGAATGCAAATATCTAGCACAGCTCTCTAAGGCTATACATTTAGAATGAAGTATCTGAACCTACTACTTATGGCCAAATTATAATTGTCCATAAGAAAACAAAGTTGGGCACTTCATGTACTAGAAATTATAATTTCTTAACTTTTACTTAGATTCTATTTACAGTGGATATATACTGGATTTTACAGATTAATAGTATTATAACAGAAATTACCTGAATTCTGCCCATTATTTGAATCCAAGCACCATTTTTCTTGAACTAAATTACAGTGTGTGTTTTCTAAAGTGCAGATCACAGTCTAGCTGCTGGCAGAAATTTTAATGGGCATGTTTGTTTTTTTTTTCTTCTGAAGTTTTCTGAAGTTTAAATTTCTGGTTTAAGGTTAAAAAAAAAAAGGTCTCCTGTTGTTGTATGCCAGTGGTGACAGGATAATGGATTAGATGAGGCACAGTCAGTGTATGAAGGAGTGGGTGAGGTGATGAGACAAGTAATCTCTTCCACCACTTTTGCATTTCTTGTATCCTGCAAAGCAGTTTAGTCTGAAATATTTCCTAGCTTGTAGACTACAATTATTATATGCTTTGTTCATATACTGTTATCTTCCCTTGTTAATAATTCCTGACAGTAATAAAAGACTGCAGGGGGTTAACATGAAGAGCTTGAAGCAAGATGCAGATGAAAATCACCTGAAATGCTTTCTAATAGTCACACTTTTCTTGCCAAGCTCTGTTTCACCACACAGCTGCAGCCTGGATGCTCTTATGAACCACTCATGCTCCACGTCTAGCTCAAGGCAAGGAAGCCTGCATATTTAACATTTTGGTATCTGGAAAACTCGTGGAAAACTCAGGTTTCCAATAGCATTGTAGAATACATACTGTGTTTTAAGGAAAGGTGGAAATAAGTGTATGGAAGTAGTGCATTTTTGCACAGGTAATAGTTTTTTTAAAAAAGGAAACCCAAACTGTAACTTTCTCTCACCCTCTGGTATAAAATGAAAGTTCTTTCCTGTAAAAATTATGGTATTTGAACTGTAACACATAGTCAACCAAATCTCAGCCCTCAATTGAGTTAAATCAGTGTTTCTGCACTGGCTGTATGGCATACTAACCCTAAAAGCAGTGCTGCTGCCAAATACATCTCTTGTGCTCTGAGGAATGCAACTGAAACAAAAGACAAATGAAACATTTTGAGGACAAAAATAAATTTTAAAATTAATGCTTGTTTAAGTATTAGTTGCTTATGAATGCAGGTCAGCTGATTTTTTTCTTAAAAGTAAATTTGTGGATTAATCAGGATTTCAGTGATACTCTGTGCCAATGACATGGGAATTCTCCTCATCAAAGCTCACAGGTGGGCTATTAATGTGTCCACAAAATATGATGTGAATGTGTCCACATAGCTCAAAGATAGACACAGCAGACCAAGACCCTCCTGTTAGCAGAGGGAGTTTTTAGCTATTTAAAAGACTGAGCAATCAGTAGGAAACAAAAAATTAAATTAAAGCAGCCTAATAATACTGAAATACAGTAGCCAACATTACACAACTGATCTCTTGGCTTGCATGGTAGACTGATACTCGAAAATGAAAAGACCTAGGTAGGACATAGGTAAGAAGTTAATGACAGATTTCGAGTTTCCTATTTCTTTATAGTTTACTTTTGACACAGTGTGGCTAAATTTCTGATTAATAACACTCTTTTATTATTTAACCTCATGCTGAAAGGCCTCTGGTAATGGTGTAGAATGAGAGCTGTTTCTTTGGGAAACAGTACAATCAAAAAATAGGGCTGCAGAAACCCTTTTCTATGACCTAACATGAGTCTGGAAAAATCCAGATGAGGTGCCTTTCCAAGTGACATGCAAAAGTCTGCCTGGTAAGTGGTAGCATCAAGTGTCAGAAAGATCTGTCCCAGTACATGTTATTTGAGGAGCTGTAGTGGGGTTCACATCCACAGTTCTGTTGCAGATGTATAGAGTATTACTGCAGTGCTGTTTGCAGAATAATTCCGGGGCTGGGCAGTGACTAGAATGTAACACAGAAACAGTTTTCTTGATTTCATTGTAATTGGTCCCAGGCTTAGAATAAAACTCAAGCTTATGTACTTAATTTACCTAATTGCCTTGCTGTATGAGGCCTCTGTACTTAAATTGTTAGCATATCATCCTGACAGGCTGTAAACTATAGCTTTACATCAGCGAATAAATATAAAAGTATTGATGTACAGTCTGCCACTGCAGGACACTCTGTAATTTACACATCCATTATGCAGCCACAAACACACAGATCCATATCTTCCTGAGCAGCTCTATCCAAGCTGTCTAGATTTTAGCCAGTGCTACCCATTTATTCTTAAATCATTTGTGCTAGCATTGTTTTAACACACTAAGAAGACATGTTTGACAGAGCAATTCTAGAAGTCATCTAACTGTATCTCACATCCAGGTTGCATCTAACACTGAATGAATTTGTTTGGCAGAAATTCATTATTAATAAGGCATTTACTGTTTCCCTTCCTCTGCCTCTCTTTTCCCCTTTTCCTTTCCATATTTTTTGGTTGGCTGGCTGTTTTTTAGGTGTCAGGCCTGCAGCTTGAGCTACAGAACAGAATAATTACTTTCTGTGACACTTGGTGGATACAGTCCAACCAAGAATCATTCATAGGGTTTGTTTAACCATTTTGCAATAGATGGTACAGATGTAAAAATCTGTTGCTATTTGATTGAGAAGCTTTGACTTGATCATTGTGTGTCTGCAATCACACATCCCTAAGATGTTCACTCAGAATTAACTCTCTTTCCTCTCCAATGTCATTCCTATTCCCAAAACAGGTTTTTAATAGAAAGTTTCAAATGAAAAAGTGAATGGCTATGAATTCAGACAATGAATAAACAAACAGGATAACCTGTAAAAATCATTATTTGTCCTGAAAAGAATGAAAGCTTCATTTATTTTGAATTAAAATTGCAAAGTAAATTTTATTCTAAAGGAGGAGTTAGTTCTAATGCAGTATAATTTCATTCTTTGGTAAGGCCTTTTACTTCCGGAACTACTAAGAGCTTCCCTGCAGTGGCTCTGCAACAGTGGCTCTGCCACAGTCACTTCCCAGCTTTTAGTTTGACATTTTCTGTCTCCAGGCAACTTCATTAACATGGCCAGGACTGTTACACAAGGCAACCCAAGGCTTGGTGTCCTCCACAGAGCTTAACCCACTGGCAGAAATATTGCAGAAATTGGTTCACAGTTCAGTTCTCTGACAGCTTCAACATTTCCTGTGTCCCCGAGGCTCTGCTGCACTGAAAGGGCAAATGCCTCCCTGCTGCTGGGTTGGACTGGCAATGCAGAGTGCAATGTCCTGGTAATAGAGTGTGCAATATCCTAGCAATGCAGTGTGCAGTGTCCCAGCAATGGAGACCTTGGACCCAGCACAAGTTAGGCTACATCTAAATCCTCTCTTAAGCTTTGAGCCCCTCACTGCAGTGAAGTTGAGGAGGGTCTGGAGCACAGAATGGCTTAGGGAGTTGGGGTTGTTTAGCCTGGAGAAAAGGAGGCTCAGGGATCACCTTTTCTCTCTCTACAACTCCCTGAAAGGAGGTTGTGGCCAGTTGGGGATTGGTCTCTTCTTGCAGACAGCAAGCAACAGAGCAAAGGAAAATGCCCTTAAGTCATGCCAGGGGACATTTAGATTGGATATTAGAAAAAAATTCTTCACTGAAAGAGTGGTCAGGCATTGGAACAGGCTGCTCAGGGAAGTGGTGGAGTCACCAGCCCTGGAGGTATTTAAAGGACATGTAGATGTGGTACTTTGGGATATGGTTTAGTGGTGGACTTGGTGGTGTAAGGTTAATGACTGCATCGAGGATCTTCTATTTCTATGACTTTCCATTTTGTGTGCAAGGCCAAGAAGGCCTCAAGGTGAAACTGTATTGCACATGAATTTCTTCTGCACAGTCAATTGTCTATCTATCAGGCTAGATCTTCAGGCTTTTCTTTGATAAGAATAATTTTTGAGAGTTTATTTACTAGAACAATATTGGAATCTTTTGTAAGACACTGCTCTCCAGTTACCATATGAATCAGAATAACATTCCTGCAGCTAATAAAATACATTGCTGCATTTTGTAAGGTTCACAGATCCCTTTCCCACAGTTTTATAGAAAATTAGGATGCATTCAGTGGGTTTTCTTTTTTTTATTATACTTGCTATGCTTCTTTTCAAGCTTATAATAGGTCTTGGAGTTTGGGAACCTCTTAAATACTGTTCTTGCTTGGTCATAGAAAGGACAGCCATAGTCTAAATCTATGTGTAATTGTCTTTTTCAGAAAAAATGAGATATGAGAGTGAACCTAATTTCAGTATCATTTCAGAGGGACAGGTTTCAGCCTTAAATGTTCTAGTCGCTAATTTCTGCTTTGATGACATGATTATTACCTAAATGTAGGAAAAAGCAACAGAATTTTTGTTCAACGTGGGAGTTTTCACCTGCTACATGTAAGGAAAAAAAGCCCACAGCTTGAAGCACATCAGAGTAGCAATGGTAATTAGGTATTGGCATATCATCCAAGAAAGAAAAAAAAAAAAGAGCTTGAAAAATGATACAGCTTAATAATGGTTTAGTATCCTAGAGCTACGCAAAAAGTTCTCAAAGGGAAATGTAAATTGTGAATGATGAACACTTGTGATTCTTACAAGGGATAACCAGGAAGAAACACAGGGAATAAAACTAATTACTTCATTTAGGTCTGTGTAAGGAATATGATCACACATCTGTATGCAGGCCTTCAAGCAGTCAGATAGTTTTCCACAAATGCCAATTGCCATATCACACATGACACCTTCCTGCAGAAGTTATGGCTGTTAATCTCATCTAAAGTATACCTGCAGTGACAGCATCTACTGGGAAATTTGCACAGAAATGAGAGAATATTTCTTTCTGAATCCATTTAAGACCCCAAAACATTCTGGACCAAATTTTTCATTGAAAATCCTTTACTAGTCTAAATTTTTTGCAAGCAGTCTTTCAAATGATTTATAGCCAATGCTTCCAAAATGTAATGCAACCATGTTACTAATCATGATCAGAATCAGCACAGCATTCCAGAGAGATAAAATGCTTGCAAAATCTTAGAAGACTGCAGCAGCCACATGCATTTATATATTTGGTTTCTGAAATGAACTGACAGTTCAGCTGACCGAAAATCAGGGTACACCAAATCAGAATACACATATATTCACCTGGAAATCTGAAAAGATCCAAGCAGGTTTAGAACAGTTTGTACAGCTGAGACTGTCTTGTGTCCATCAGAATCAACAGCAGGCACTGGCAGGGTCAGCTGGAGCTGAGCAGAGCTTAGACCAGGTGCACCAGCAGGCTTCTGCTGGTTCCTATTCCTGGAGCCAGCTGCTCTGAGCTACCTCACTTGCAGCCACGTAGATATTTTTGGAGTCTGGAATTTCCAGCCTTTTCGTTTCTGTGTTCAAGTAAAACCTCCCAGACAAGCTCGCCCTACAATTCTAATTGGACCTGGAAGAAAATGTAAAGATTTGAGCATTTGTTTCGAATTGGAAGGCAACCAAATTTTTGAAAGCTTCCTTAAAATGGAATAGCTTTTTTTTTCGACCCAGGTTGAAATGTAAAAGGGAGATATTGAATTGGCCCTCCTGAGCACAATTTTTTATTCATTAGGGGCTTTTTCTCTTGTTCAACAAAAAATGATTTCCAGATTAGGACATTACATAAGTATATTTCATATATAGATAAAATTGCTCTTTGCTTCACTCTCCTTGATATTTCGCTGTACAAAGATACAGGGAGTTCGCATTCTGCAGCTGAATTACGTTACAACAACACAGATGGAACTATAGATGTAAAGCCATATTTTTAGCCAAAGCACAGTTGAAGCGATGTCATCTGATGCAGTTACAGACATATAGAGAGGCAATTGCAGTGATACACATTTATCACTTTTAGTGAATGGCTGATACACAGCACCCTGTGTACCCTCTCCTTCAGAAGGGCAATAATTTAAAATATACCTTTTTTCCTTGAACAGGAAAGAATGGAGCATTCCATTCCCACATGTGGCCTGATACTTGTGGTTCATTTGGCTAATACTCAAGCTATTCCTGCAGTTTTACCTCTTTGAGTACCTTTGCATAGGCACTTGTGTAATTGCCCCAGGGTAAAACCTTTGGTCATTTCTCTCAGAGAAAGCAGATATTCATTGTAAGAATTGTGGAATTCCACCTCCAGAGCACAGGTGTGAATTTCCATACATTTGCAACTGTCAGAGGGAGTGCTCAATGTCTTCATGGTAACTGGATCATTTCCAACAGCAAAATCCCCTCATTTCATGAAGGATCTGAGCTGAAATCGGAACCATTTACCTTTATCACAAAATACTGCTGTGATGTTTCTCAGGTATGAGAGGTTTTATTATTTCTGGCATATTTCATATCTGATCTTAAAAATCAGGAAAAAAATCTTATTAAAATAGGAATTTGAAAGCACTGGAAGCATTTGGAAGTTAAAATAACTAAGAAGACAGAGGGTTTAGTGCCGTTCTCTGATATTCATAGTTCTCAGTTCCTGAACTTTGATGTCCCATACAGACACATCAGTGAGGTGCTGGACAAAACTTTCTGGAAGAATAAATATGCACCCCTCCAACAATATGATCAAGTAATAGCTTGCAAATATATATAAGGGCAGCAGCAGCCCCTTGTCAATTATAGTTGTCACTGGTTTTAGAAGCTTAAGAAGCTGTTGGAAGCATCTCTTCAGCAAGTCCTTCCCCCTTAAAGGATATTATTGTTACAGCTCTTTGAAGAGCAAATGAAAATCTAAAGAGCTTTTAAATGTTGGAGACCTTGGAGCCTCTTCTTGAAAAATTTGAATTTTGTAGTGTTTTTATTTCTGGTAAACAGGATTCAGATCTTGGCAACAGTATAGGAAGCACTATTCCTAGTAAAAAAAAGACAGAGAGAATAAGCCAAGGAGGGAGCACAGGAAGGAACAGCTTCCTAGAACGCTTATTGCTGTTAGTAAGGAAAGAAAAGATGCCATGGAATGGCCAGAGGACTGCTGCTTTTAACCTTAAGGACAATAAGCAGCCATCACAAGCTAGTCAGTGTTTTCTGAGGCACTTCATCTTTGGAGAGGAATACATGAATTTCTTTTCTCTGCAAAATTTCATACTTCACAGTGAGAAGTCTCCAATAGTATTTTATAAACTGCTAAAGCAAAGAAAGTCAGAAGTGGCTTTTTGGTGACTGTTTTTCTTGCCTTCCTCCCCAGTGGAGAAAAAAGTGAGCAGATAGCAGCCACATGAGACTGGAGAGTGTGGGTGGATGTCAGGGTACAGAATGTTAGATTACTCAGCAGTTTAGTTGGCTCTCATATGTACCCATGACTACATCTTGAGTCTTCCCCAGAAAAAGCATTTAATTCATCTCAGGAGAGCAAAAAAGTTAATTATTGAATAAATGATAGAGCCCCACCTACTGTTGTTTTATTGCATTCATTTCTAGAGAGGCACACACACTTCATGCAAATGGAATTCATTAGTGCATGCATGGGCATTTCTATATAGGAGCCGTAATTATGGATTATAATCCCACCGTGGGTATGTTCTGCATACTCACACAACTTCAGATTTTGCAGTTAAAATCTAGAAATGCAGGTGGATTTCTTTCCACTCCTCTTGTAGGTCAGGCTTCCCTGCTTCATATAAACATACACACATACCAAAAGCTCCCCAGGGAAAGATTAAAATTTTTCCAAAAGCTTCGAAAATCATTTGGTCAGCAGTTGACAGAATGAATGCTCATTTCATTAACAACACTGGTATTGGGATCACTGAAGTTCTATCACCCAATACCACCCTTAGGAGATTATCTGGCATATTTTCCACCCAGACTACCTCTGCTCATGTGTTAAGGAAAGAAAGTATCCCAGCAATGTGAGCATCCCTTGAAATGGCCCAAGTTTTGCTATTCAAATAGAAAAGTCTAAATGCAATGTGCATGAAAGATAAGGGTTGCATTGTTCTCTTTTTAAGGAAATGGAACCACAGGGCACTGGGAGTGAGGGAAGTACCATCCAGATATTAAATGTCTTGTCCAGACCACCACCTCTCCAGCACATTCTCTGCTCATAAATAATGCAGCACAGAAGTTGACTCCCAGCACACAGGTTTTAAAAAAGGCCTGTTTCACCTCTCCTTCTCATTGCTGTGCTTTTACTATAGATTCATGTGAACTGAAATTCCCATCACAAAGAGAATTCTTAAAAGAACTTTTCTGAAATCCTATGTCCAGTGTGGGAGGCGTATTTTGAAAACACTGAAATCCATTCCTCTAAGCTGTAGGAGTCATGAATTAGCATCACATTTTGCAAGTAATGTCTTGTTTTTCAAATGTTACCTGTTACTATGAGTTCACAGACTGGAGTGATTTTAAAATAACAGAATTGTGTCAAAACTACAAGGTAAAAAGACCTCGTGCAAGCAAAGTGAATTGAAATAAGTAATGAAATGTGACAGCTGCAGAAAAAGACTGATTCATTTATCACTTTGAGATTGGCAACAAGCTTCAAAACCCTGTTGCTAGCTGGCAGCATTTGTTCTGTTCTGCCAGTTTAAGAGGTGATAAGCCAAAAAGGTGGAAGGAAACTCTCCATATTACACGACACTTATTTCCACAATTTCATGGTAGTGTTTTTGATAACAACTTTAAACAAAGCTCTCCAAAATATGGTTGTCAGTGTCTTCATTAAACTAAATAGAAATTAATATTTATTTTTTAATTTAAGTATGAGATTCTTCAAATTAAGTATACACATTTCTCTAAGCTCAGATTTTGCCTCTTATTTTTAAAGCTGCAATATTTGCTGGCAGTAGCTGATATGGTTTTACTTGCCCCCCTGAAAAATACTAAAGCATTTGAAACTGGCCAAATAAAGGATGTGGTCATAAGTATTGATTGTTTCAGTTATGCAACATTTTTAATTACAAGATACTGAAAATATTAATCTAATATTAATAGTCTTATTAAATATATCCAACACTTCTAAATATGAATGTTTGTAAAATACAGTGTGTAAAATATAGTAAACATTGATAACTCATAAATGAGAGAGGACACCTTGTTCTTCATACTACAAAGCACTCTAACCTCAAAATATATAAATTTTTCAAACTAAAAACATCTTGAAGAAGAGACAAGTTGCTTCTGGAATATTTGGAGTATATCCTTGAACAGCATGACATTATGCACAGACTAAAAGTCTAGCATTTCTAAGTTCTTCTGTAGGAGTACATTGTTTTAAGGATGCATTTAAATCATCCACGCAATGCATTTAAAGTTTGCTTGATCCTAGAACAAGAGTGCATTAAACAATCTCTTTTCTCCCTCAGGGACAAAGGTGAGGCTGCAAAGATGTGGCAGCAAAAAATATTTTGCTAAGTACAGGTGCCAAAATCCAATGGCAAAAGAGACAGGAACCTAAAATGGTTACAAACAATTTTGGCAAAAATATCAATACAGTTTATTGCTGTCCATAACAACAGGAAGCCAGAACATATCGTCTGTGGAGTTTCTGTAGCACTGGCTGAAAGAACTTATGACACAAATTTCTTCTTATTAAATTGCTAAAATAACTTACTCAGGGAAAAGAAACCCTAATGCTAAGTCTGATATTTAATGTAATAATTTGCTACACAGTTGAAAATTTAGGCTGCTGAATACCTGCTTTCCAGATCTGCTTCTAAAACACAACTGCTCCTCTGAACATAAAGGCTGTAAATTTTACCATCTCACCCAGGCTTCTACTCTGTCTTGTTCTGTCATAGGACAGGGCTTCCTGAGAGGGATTATGTCTAGCAGGTGGGAAAGAAAGCATCACTTGGATCAGGATGAACAGGAGACAGGCGTGTCACAGGCACTTTCTGACTAAGTAAACGTGAAACCAAGAAATGTGAGTCCACCTGCCACTAGTTTTGCACCATGCTCACCATTCTGTCCTTACAGATTCAGTACACACCAAACAGATATCGAGGGCTGCTGAAGCATGACTATTTTTTAAACTTCTGTATTGCTAAGTGTACAGTCCACAGGATCCTCATTACCAGTTAGGACCTTGTGTGGATATCAATTTTCATATCACATGGGAGTGTGAAGAATGAAATTTTCTCTAGACTGTTCAAATGACTTGGATTAAATTTGAAGGGCCAGACATTTGGAATAAGTGTCGAGTTTTCAGCATCCAGCACCTTTATACCACTCGAGAGTCTGGCCTTAGGTATATATTAGTCTGTTTGAAGTATTTCAAGACTTCTAGTTGTATCTTCTAATAGCAGCTTTGAAAGTGTGTTGCAGACCTAAAAGTATCTTAATATTATGTGTACTTTTCCTATCATATAACAGATAGAAGGAGAAAAGAATTTAGGAATATCTGAATTACTGAAACTCATATCCTAATGCTGATACTACCTTGTGGATATCAAGAAGAAGGAAGCTTTCCAATAATACCCACATGGACTCCAACTTCAGGCACAAAAAAGTAGTTTTGACTATCACACATTCAGAGCAGTCAAATAATTTATCACAGCAAAGTGTGAAGTGAAATTGGAGACTACAGATAAAAGGCACATGGGTTGGAGAGACATATATTTACAGTTTATTTGGAATTAATCTTTTTTTAGAAAGTTAAAGCTAGCATATCTGTATCAACCAGGTCCAGTTCTTTCTCTCACATATAAGATTTTGCTGCCATCTTAAAGTAGAATTGAGTCCTAAGAGAAAGACAGCTTTAATGGTGTATGAATTTTAAATAAAGCAAAGTAAGAGCATATTGGCATAGCTCAATGCTGCAGACTGTGGGAACAGATTTGTGGTTGTAGTTTTGTCTGCATCTTTATTTTCCCAGTATATCAGTGGCATCAGTGCAAGAGATTGCTGATGGACTTCACAAGCCTACATATTTTCCAAGTCCAGAAAGGAAGGCTGCAAACTCCTTGAGAGGAGTGAGAGCAACTAAAACCTCCAGAAAGACTGGAAAAAATTTTACCTCATCTCACCTCTGTCAGCAGGGTTGTTGTGTGCCAAGAAGAAAAAACAATGGGGAAGGCTTTATATTGACTGTTGTCACTGTTGTCACCACTTAAATAGAATTTCTTCCCTCTCTTCAAAAAACAAAATCATTATGGACATAATTATATCTACTTTTTCTCTCCACTAGCACAGACTTGACCATCACATGCCTGAGAAATAAATAGCTGACTCAAGTAAAGGAGTTATGGCTGAAGTAAAACTGACTTCCATGAAGCCTTCAGCTACTGCACACTTTCAGCTAGAACTGCTACACGTTTGCAAATTTTTAAGTATCTGAAAACATGAATCTTAAAACTATTTTTTAATGAATCCAACTTTTTTTTATAGCAACAGACATATTAACCTTGATGTTCTTGTCTATAATTTAACAAATTATATATGGTTTACCAGAGTTCAGTTTCACATTCTCTATAGAACTATCATGTTTTAATTAGCTGAACTCCTACGAAAGAACAGGATAGATTCTGTGTCTTAACCTTCTATATAAAAAAAATGTTAAGATTGCTAAATTTGATATGAAAATGCTATTAAAGGCTCAGGATGATTATTAAATCAAGGCAATGCTTCTCAACTTAGCAGTCAGTATTCTTTCAAATCATTACAATTCTTATTTCACTGGTGTTATTTTTGAAAATTATCTAATTCCATATTCTTTTTTTTTATATATTATCTTTTGCAACTTCCCAACTTTAACATTGCCTTTCTTCTCTTTGTGACTAGTATTCTCCTTGGGGCTACTAATCCAATAGGCACCCATTCCTACTTGTAGCACAATTATGTTTTTAGAAAATGCAATATAAAAGGGAAAAAATGGAATAATATAAGGATTTGGATCTTTTTACTTTATGTTGAAAAAGTAAAATCTAGTCTTCAACTTTTTCTGCTGAAAACATACAAATTTTCTTTGGCTATTTCCTCAACACAATTTTTCTCAATGATTTCTCAGCAGTTACTTAAAACAAGTCTTTGCAACAACATTACAATATTAGAAAAAAAAACCCCAAAAACAGGAAATACAGAACCCTTCAAACCACCAATAAAGCTTAATCATGAAATTAGAACCTTTCAATGCATCTCAGAAAATAATTCTGTGCATAAATGCAAATACCAGGCTTCTGCACAAGGAGACATCCATTTGGCCTCCATTCCATTTGTGCTACATGAATATATGAAATATGAATGTTTTGGACAAAAAAATGTGTATAGTCATTGCAAGTGTCAATAAATATGCTGAAATCGTGTTTTAGGAATACTTTTATTTAGTATAAGTTCTTCCTTGGTAAATGAAATGGATTTTTACATTTGAAAATGTTCAAAGTAATTTTGACAGAAGGGTCTAAGAACATTCATATTGGTGAGGTTGCAGCTCTGTAAAGAATAGAAGATGCATGGAAAAGCCCAAGGTGTCAACCATGATGGGCAAAAGTAATACTTCTCTTACATTCTTTTTTATTACAAAAATGCATAGCACTGTCTAGTGAGCATAAAATCCCACTGAATTGAATTTAAAGTATTGTCTTTTCTTCCTACTTCAATATTGCCTTATTCTTTTTTGTTTAGTTTCAAGAAAAAATAAGTTTGAAATAAGATTAAATCAGTGCTGTAATTCTGCATAACATGATGTAACAATACTACTGGGACAGACCTCAAATTAGGAAAAAAAAAGTCCAATTCTATCCAAGTAAATGTGAATTTTAAGAATTAAGACTGAATTATCTTTTTTCAGTAGTTTAACAGCTCTCTCAGTGTTCCTTAAGCAGCATGATATCAGGGGATAAATCAATTCAGATTTCATAGAAAGTGTTTCCATAGTAAGGGAAGGATTAGGAGGTGGAAACCCCCTCCCTTGTTTGTTCAAAGAGCTATTTAGGAGACATGATGTGAATCCTGCAAATATGAAAGGCATAGTTACAGCTTATAGTGGTTCTTTCCATTATAAGGAAAGACAGGAAAAAACTGAAAGGAAGGGCATATGAGACTTGTTAAATAAACTACCTAAGCTCTACAGAAAACGTGGTCCCACTGACACTGACCAAAGAGCCTGTGGGTGAGAATTTGTATTTTCTGTTGCATAGCCAAAAACCCCAACCAACAAAGGAGCACGAAGCTAAGGAGTGCACAGCTAACTCCTGCCTGTCAGAGCAGGCACTGCTGGCTGTTTATCCCTGAGCACCAGCAGCAGTGTTCCTTGCCCACCTGCAGGCACACATGGCCGTGCCCTGGTGCTGTGTGACACACAGCCTGCCATTAAGGCAGGGCTCCTTTTGTTTGCCCTACCCACACCTTGCAGAGGCTCCTGGCTGTAGCATCAGGATGGTTGCAGTGTTCAGCAGAGAAAACGGGGAGTATGCAGAGGTTTACAAGCAGTTTAATCCCCTTTTCAGTCAAAATACTAAAAACTCATCCTTTCACAAAGGCACAAAGCGAATTTAGAGCAAGAAAATTCATCTCTGCCTGTATTCTCTTGTCCTGCTAGGCAAATATCTGAGGTGTCTGTACTGACAAGCTCTGCATTCAAAATGCTACCAGTGGAAAACAATTCATTATCTTCCCAGAAATCCTGGTCAAGTATCTGTTCTAAGAGAGAGCTTGATTAAGCCACAGAGTGTAGGAGATGGATATGCTCCAGAAAGGTGGCAACAAGTTGCAGCAACAAAAGGCAGCAAATAGATGGGAAAAGTATGAAGTGAGGAAGGAATACAGGGACAGGGGAGAAAGGCTCATATTTTTCTTGCAGGAGAGTAGAATAGGACTTCAATCATCAGAAAAGAAAGGAATCTTAATAAAAGAATACATCTCTCAGGAAAACATCATGTCATTTCACCAGTGTCAACTTTATTCTGCAGTGGTTACCCACTTCTTTATAACAATACCATCAAGATTTGTGTCTTTTCTGAGAACAAATATCCTTCTTTCCTTCCCTCAAAACAATGAATTTGCAAAAGAATTTTAATTCAAGTCAGCCTCGTTTTTTCACCCCAATTTCAAGAACTATTTTTTTCAAAATGAACTCTACTGAAGACAACAGAAAATAATAAATTGAATACATCAGTTTTCTTATAAGCACATTTTTTCTTGCAGAGTGCTTTTAAAGCTGGAAAATCCAGAACATGGGATATGGGAGTATTTTAGTCCACAATCAATCCATCATGCTGGCCTAGTTTTAGGCAAACGAGTGTTAAGGAAAGAGAAAAGAACACGAAAGGGAGGTAAAAGCAGCAGAGTGTAATATCTTGTAGTGTGTGCATAGTCCAGCCTCTGAACTTTGTATGCCCAACACAGAAAAGAAAAAGGTGAGCTTGTAGGAAAATATTTCATTTATACTCCTGATAACAAATCACACTGTTTTACCATACATAGCTGCAGATTGCCCTTCTACTTTGAACAACAATATGGTTTTGGGAAAGGTGAATGGAAAATTCCTTTTCTGTAAACAGATTTCACAGGTGAAATAATATAAAAAGTGATAGATTTCCCATGCAGGGCAACAGACTGCAGCTTTAACTAAGACTGTCTAGTCTCTGCAGGATCCCAGCAGCAGCACACAGAGAAAATCCCTATCAGCAATTTTTATTCGTCTTTCACCCCCTACCAGCTCTAATAACACCTGCTAAATTTATTTGCACACTCTGCTATAGGAAATGCAAAAAATGCTGCCTTGAATGCTGATTTTTAAATGTCATCTGGAATGCAATATCCTTTGTGGTATAACAAACTAAAATGCCCTTCCAAGGAAGTCACCATGTTCAAGATTAGGACAGTAGACCCATTCTTCATGACAAGTGATATAAGAGCATCTCCTGACATCAGCCTGTATTTGTGTTATTCACAGGTATATTAATTGTTTTGTGAATCCTCTCTAGTTGCCCATGAGCCTGAGGGTCCCACCCCACCTGTTCTTCTCTTCCACTTGGTTCCACCAACATGTGCTTCCTCTTTACCAGCACCACCTCTTGCTTATTTCCTCAGTTTGTGAAAGCTGTTTATTCTGTTCAATGGTCCAGGAATAAAAGAAGGAGGAAAAACAGCAATCCTTTCATATCCAGAGGTACTGTAGCTATGAAAGATGTGGGAAAAGTAAAGGGAGAAGTAGCTGAGAGATTGACCTTCATGAATGTGGAGACTGTCAGTGCATTGACTTTCCTTGTTGCCATCAAATTGTCCTTTGCCCTTACTCCTTGTCACACCACATCCTACCTGGCCTACCTTGTCTCAGAAGCTGGTGGGATTACTTAGATCAGTGACCAAAAACCCCAAGTATCAATGGAATTAAATTAACTGCCAGAGACAGATTTTTGGCAAGAGGTGAAGTTGGGTGACTGTTACTCATCACAATTAGGGAATCTAAAATTACCATATTAGTAATCAGCCAACTGCTTGTTTGTCACTCTGTCCCTGAAATTACACATCTGACACACATGATGCCATTTCAGGAAATGACATCAAAACCATGTAGGCCTTCTTATATAATTATGATTGTTAGTAGAGGGGAGCATCTGCCCCAGTAATTACTTGTGTCCCCTATATTCATAAGTACCCACCTTTCTATAAGCATGTATTCAGCCTGGATTTATAAAAATTTATACCATCATTTAAAATGTCATAGATACCCAGTGATTTTCAATACCACAACATGGCAGTTAAAGGAGATTGCCTGGGAGTTTACATGATTTATTTACTTTTACTTGCAAATTAATTCTGGTTTTCTGCACTCTTGATACGTTAGATGAGAGTGGAAAAGTAGGACAAATCCTTATGACAAGAAAAATGCTAAGCTTGAGGGGAGAAATACAAAATTAAAGAAAATATGACAGGCCTTTGAATCAGCATCCTTGCACTCTTGCTGCCATATATTAAATGTTGGGGCAATTTCTTGAAAGGTAGCCTTGTTTTGCTGCAGCTTATTCAAGAGTGAGCAACTGAGGTACTACAAACAGAAAATCTGTTTGGGGCTGATGGACTGTGGTCCCTTCTGGTGTATGCTGAGATACATCTTAGAAAAGAAACTTCAGTTTCAGCAGATCTGAATATTCTGGATCCAAGCCCACTGATAAATCTCTCTGTTTACAAGGCAGCTAAGGAGATTATGTCTGTCTTTTATACCTGCCAAGAAATGTTGGTCTCATACACCACAGAACAATCCATGCATGTCTCCACAGACACCCTAAGAACTTGATTAGCGTTTATACAGACGTGAAAAGGACTGGTAATCACACACCAGCTGATCCAGCTCACACAGAGACATTCCAGGGAATCAGCCCCTCCATTTACGTAATAATTCCCCCCCCCCCCCAAAAAAAAAAAATCAGAGAGACTTTAATATCTCAAATAATACAAAGATGTCTTTTGTGATGGAACAAAGGAAATAGGTTGATTGACTGCACCAAAAAGGCAACAAGGGCTCAAAATGATCAGTTGAGCCAACAATAGATAAACAAAATATGTAATCAACTGCAAATGCTTCTTAGAAAACAAAGTTCATTGCAGAACAAACAAACACACCATAGCCTCCACAATGTGTGTTTAATTATGTGGATCTTTAAAATTCTGATGGAAAATTCCATTTAGCTCCTAAAATACATATAGCTTATCCTTAAAAATATTTATTCAGTGTTTAAATATAGTGCTCTTACGTAGATGGAAAGAGATTTTTTACCTCTCTTGAAATGATACAATAGAAAGCAGAAAAAAATCCCAGATCCAGGAAATGTTCATTAAAATCATTGTAGCTGGTGAATAACTTCAGGTGTTTTGGATGAGTACTTATTTTCTATAATAATTATGCTCTGGCAGGAAGGAGTAGATGCAGTACCAGCATTGTGATATTCTTTTGTTGCTTGGAAAGCCAAACCCTACACACTTTGTACTATATTTAATTACAATATAGTAATATCTGTAATTTATTTATATCCTCTTTGGTAGCTGAGCAGTCAGTATTTTGTACCCTTCTTTCTGATTCTTTGTCATATGCTACTTCCACATCCATATTCTCTAGGACTGTGCTGATGGAAACCTCATTAAGGACATGATTCTGGAAGAAGAGAACCTTGTTTATTCAGTGAGATAATTCAGTGAGGTTTCTTCCTTGAAAATCTCATAAAAACCTGTCTCACTGGCTACAGAACATGGGCTGGAGATACTCTGGCTCCAGCAATTCTGATAAAGAAAAAGATACAGAAAAAGGCAAGTATGGAACCTCTTGTCATTTGCAGTGCTTAACTCTTGCTTTAGTTCTCTTCAGCCTTTTTGGGACAGCTACAACTCTCCCCAAGACAATATCCTGGGCAAGCTTTGATGGATACCTGAGTATTTATATTCAGTATTCTTTCTGCTTCCTATGTGTGAAATCATCCTGGTGCAAAGCCTGCATCTGTGGTTGCAGTCTGCTCCCGTGGTTTGGGAGTCAGTCAGTTTGCACAGCCTTGGAGCCAGGGCTCACTTTCCAACCATTTTTTATTTAACATTAACGATTAAAGCATGCTCCTGAAACACTTAAAAAAACCTCAAAACAAGCAGCAAGAATCAAAGCCCCAAATCTATTCTGTGATGATAGCAATCTAAAGTCATAACACATTTTGAAGTCAGTGTATCTCAGAGATGTTCACACCCTTTGCATGCCATTTGTATTCATAGGTGTTAATCTGTTCTGAATTGGGCATTTTACTGAGCAAGTATCACCAAATTCTTAACGTTTCAAGACTGCTGACTCATTGTTTCCTTTGTCTGTTAAACTAAACCCCAGTGTCACAAATTGCTTAAAATATTAAAAACCCCACCATTAGAAATGATGCAATATAACCTTGTAGCATTTCTGAGCCTAATAAATGTCTATCTGTTACAGGGACTGAAAATTAAAGACATAAAGCTTTCAGGAGAATTCTAGGAAATGCATGGATAGGCTGTAGCTTTTCTGAATGAATGCACCTGGGGCACATGTCCACATGACTGATCAAAGTTCAGTGAGGCTTTCTGTGTCTTTACATTTTCCTATCTCTTCCCTAATCCTTTTTAACTTTTCTGGAAATTGATCCACAGGTGAAAATGCTGAAGCTGAACAAAATCTCAGTTTTGATAAGAGGAAGCACAACAGACTGAACATCTTTGTTGAGAGCAAGAGAGGATTACAATGGATTTTATCGGGCTGTTCTTTCCCCCCAAAACTGCAGGGCCTGTGTTCCAGTATGAGCCCGATACAGAAATAAGAGATTTGAGGTACACTATTTGATTTCAAACACTGTCAGGAAAAGTGTTTTGGAGGGAACGGGATTGAGAAGTAGAGGACTTATGTAATGCTTCCTGCTGCTTTGCTACCACCACTGCAGACATTAATTTTGCTTCTTTGCATCTTTGGTATGAATAAAAACAAACAAACAAACAAACAAACTTCATTCAATTTCTGAAAACAAGCAAGTGTCTCTCAGTTGGATTTTACTTGTCCATCTGTCCATAATTATATGGCTATCAGCAATATTTATATTTATGAAGCTCTAGAGAGCACCAAAAGGCACAACACAGAACACATCAAAGGCACTCAGTAGAGTGGAAATAAACAAACATGTTCAGACTAAAACACTGTATGCTTTTCACTGGGAGCATTTATTTCAATCTACATTTGCATACAATTCCTCAGAATCTTCCTGAAAATTTTTGTCTGAACTTCTGTTTTATCTGAACAGCTTCTCCTAAATACCATCATACCTGGATTCTATAAACAAATATTAGTGTTAGGTTTGAAATTGTTCTAAAAACTCAAATAGATATAACCAATTTTATGGGTTTTCCATGGTTTCTGGAAAGAGTAGGAAAAAAGAACTGTGCTGGCAGTATGCTACTCCTTAAAGCAGTAGAGAAGCAGCCTGCAATAGCCAGCAACATAGAAAACCATCATGGTGTGTGTTAGATGCTCACACTGTGTTGATATCATCTTCAGTCTGCATCAGAACTGAAACTCCCTCTAGCATATTTTTCTGATTATTATCATGACTAAAGTTTATTTAAACACATACCACAAAAATCTGCATAGCCACAGACACTACAAACTTTTAGCAAGAAACTCAGGTCTTATTTTTTTTTCCTCATGTCACCTTCTTACCTGGATATCATGTTTCAATCATTTTTATATAAATTTATATTTATAAATTCAGTTATTAATTTTAAAAGCTCCAAGATCAGATATCCTGGACAATCCATGTTTCCACACTGCAATATACCAAATTCATCTACATTTTTCTCTTTGAGTTTCTTCCTGTGTAAGCCAGCCAATTTCTTCGTGGCACAACATTCAAAATTTTAATGTGTAAATTATCAGACATGAATGTTGGATATGAAGGAAAAGTTTCAAGAATTGATCCAAAATAGTTATCTCTCAATTATTATGGTAAGCATTTATCCAAGTGTTATATTTTTTATACAATTGTGCTTGCTCTCTTTTATTCCTGTAAATGTTTGACTCTCTCCAAACAATTTCCTCAACTTCTGTTTAAAGTATGTTTCATTCATAGAGTAATTGTCTTTAAATGGTGTTATGTATCATTCAACATAAAGTCAGTTTTGTTTCAGGTGGCAATAGCCACTTCTTTATGTGTCTCATAAGAAAGAAAAGGAAAATAATGAAGGTGGTTGAAGAGAGCTGTAGCATCAAGCAAAAAGGCTTAGTCAAAGTATCTGCAGTATTAACTCTTATTATTTATCTGCTCTTTTCTCTGTCAAATACTAAAATAATGACTGCCTGAATACCATATCTAACTAACTTGGGATTTCCTTTATAACAATTATATCTGGGTGTATGGCTCCCTAGTAAAGCAAAATATAACTATTTTGCCTACTGTACAAACTATGTCCCAGAATGCTCTAAATTAAATGATACAATAGTAGTGATAAAAACCTGAAAGTAAAAAGAAAGGATAATACTTACGGACAGAGAAGCAACATATATTTTTCGGGAATTTCTAAAGGCAGAGAGGTATCACAAAGTTATCTCAAATATCAATTGCAAGGTGGTAAATAGGAAAATAAAATTAATGTCAGTAGGAAATAACCAGGCAAAACAGAGGTAAGAGTGGTGACAGGTGTTCCCAAAAATAGTTGTGCTCTATTGGACATGCAGAGTGAAGAAACTACCCTAAACATAGGCACACTGCCTTTCACTAACATTTTTATTCATGCTGTATTTTTAGAAAGCTCAGATTTTTTAAAAGAACATTGACATTTCAATGTGTGAAGTGCATTGTGCCATCTCTGTGTATCTGGATTTTCAGGGCACAATAAACTGATAAAGAAGGTTAATGGAGACTGCCAAAATAAGCTTTTGTAAACTTCAGCAGGGAAGGTCTTGGCACAGGGACACCAACACGCACAGCCATAGACATGCACACAAAAGCACAGCAGAACAGGAAAGGGGACAAAAATGAAACTAAACTCTAAAGACAGAAATCTCTGTGCATTTTAGAGAGTGGAATGATGCTAAAGGCTGCTCTGAAGTCAATGAAATGGGGTAGTAAATGCATTCATCAGTAGGAGGGAAGATGGCCGCAGCACAGAGCAGAGTGAATTCTTTTCTTGGGCAGATTGAATCATTATTGCAAATGGTCAGGGTTATTGCTAAGTAAAAGATGTTAGAAGGGAGACAGACAGCTATTGTGTTTCCCTCACATAAGAGGGCATAACATATGCCTCTGCCATCTGCTCTGCCCCTCTTTGCAGCCGAGGTCAGCTTCTTATTCATTATCAATGTTGTAAACAATCACCAATCTCTAATTTCAATCTCTTCTTGGGCAGAATAAACAGAATACTGTCAGGTGCTATGTTAGTACTGCTTTTACTAGCAAGTTACCTCCAACTATTGCAGTTATTAAAATTATTTGTAGTTGTGACGCTGTTCCCAGAGGAGATTCTGTGTTTCATAGCTAAGCAAACAGAGGGCACACCCCATGCAGGCAGTTATTCCCCAAATGTCAGTGCTCAGGATATCCTGTGGTCATTCTATGATGCACAGGGAGGCACATCCCTGCATTTACTAATAATAATGTTATGCATAGCATTTCACCAAGAGTTTTCAGCAGTCCAAGTTTCCAGCAAGCATTTTAGAAATTTGCAATCAAGAAAGCCATTTGAATATGTAAAAGGAACATACAGAAGAATTAATGCACACACACCAGTGTAGTCCAAAAGCAGTGTGTCAGTCACAAGAGGCTAGAACAATGAGGCTAGACTAGAATGCACAGAGAAAAGGGCGTAGATGCAATGTACCTGTGATCATCTTTTCTGTAGCAGCAAGAGAGGTGGTACAGAGGCAGGAACAGGAAGAACCAGTAACTATCCATGAGGCATGAAAGACATTGTAGAAAAAGCTGAGAGAGAGATTTTAGCTTACTGTAAGAAATGAAGAAGGATCTACCTGTGGTATGGCATTCCTATAGATATTATTAACTATGTTGTCATATGTGTTGTTTTTCTTATTTTTATAGCTCTGTACTGTAAAAGGACATTCCTTTATCTTTTAACCTTGCCTAGTGACCATGCTGCCTGTGAATGACACAGCACATAAGAAGGCACACTCTGCCTGTGCTGGCCAGGAGTACTGGCACACTTGTGCAGGTTTGCATTAGAGATGGTATATAAAATATAATGATTAGGAATGTATAGCGTTTCAGCAACTTAATATTACAGTGTTAAATTTATTTATCATGTCAACAACTTGTCAACACATTTGAGCTGAATCAATATTACATTTTTTACATCATTGTGTTCAATTAAATACTAAATATCTTTTGAACCTAAAAGTGAAAATCATGTATATGTACATCTAAAACGACAAAATGAAAATTATACTATGCTGGGGACATTACAATATTTATACATAAAACATTACAACACAATAAAAATGTATAACAGTGTTAGGTTTTGACTCAAGCATCAGATGTCTTATTTCAATGTATAATTTGTTTTCAATAAACTTTCTGAAAAAGTTCATTAAACATGCAAACTATCTGCAGTGTAGTAAGTGTGTAATTTGGACAAACTCCAGAATACCTGCAGGGTGTTAGTCTTGATTTAGGCCACACATAGAAATGGACAGAAATTATTTAAATGTCTTTATAACTCACTTGTTAGTCTTTCTGCCAAAGAATGGAAGTACTGAATTCCTTCAGATAATACCTAAAGGAGAAAATTATTTAACTGATTTATATTGATTTTCTTTGCATATGAGATGAGAAATACTACAAGTTGGAAAGCTGTGCATGCCAGTAATCATTTGCTGTTCTAACTCACATTTCATGTCAACATTCCTATGGATGCTGTTTTTCTTACACATATAGTCATGGAAATAAGACAGTAGCTGCATTTTTTTTTATTTCAGAATCAATTAAAACTGAAACACATTCAGCATACCACACTTTGATATTCCATTGATCTATCATCATTGCACTACTATAATTGAAACTGTGACTGTTGAGCTGCTTTTCTTAATAAGGGGGATGGACACTAGAAACTAAACCAGCCCCAAAACTCAGAACAGATAAACTAGGGGGCTGGAAACAGAAAAATGAGAAAAACCATTATGAGAGACAAGGAATGCATGATGAGCAAGAAGCAAATGTGAGAACAATTAACATGTAATAAAAAAAAAATAAATAAACCCCAAAACATATGTTTGAGATTTAGGACATAGAGAATTTGGAGGTGTGAAAATGAAGGTTCATCAGATTAAAAAGATAAAAATCTACATTTAGATAAAAAGGATAAACATTTTTAATTTCTGGTTTATTCATCTAACAAGAGAACAGACTCATGATAAAAGGCTGATTAACCACTTAAATTAAAAGCTGTGCAAGCACCACAGAGCCAAAATTCCAAGGTAACCACACAGCAGCACTTCCTCCTTATTATGATTGTTGATGAAACATTGTCACCATATACCCTCCTGCATTTACAGCCATCTCAGAACTCATAAAATTGTTCATGAATATTTTTGTTCCTTTATTCTCAGAAAAAATCTCTAAGATGGGATGCTTTATGGATACAGTTATTATGGGGGTTAGAGAAAATTACTTTTTGTCCAAGCTTCCGTAATTTCCTGAAGAATCCAGGGGCCAAGCATTCCTATGAAACTTGGAGTGCTCATGAGCAAAATGTATCAAGTCTGGATGCAGGCAAGATTTCAAGCCTAAGAATACCTTTTAAAAGGGGTTTGCATTTTGGCACTGGGAATTAAGGGTTTCCTGCTTTTCCCTGAAAATCACACATCTGTGTATTCCCACAGTACAGATCGCAGTTAACTTCTAGGGGCCTTTGATAGAGTCAGATCTCTACTGATATAGAACTCACAAACTCACAAAAAATAAACATTATCCTGCTTGAGGAACATGAACAGAGGAGATGGAAAACAGTTATGAAAGTGTGTTACAGAGGCTGGTTATTTTACTGCTGAATACAGAGAAATTAGACGCATTTTGCAGATTTCTAAGTGCCAGTTTGAAAACTTAATTGATGAATGATTCTGTCGCTGGTATCAACTACCAGACCACACTCTGGGATGTACAACCCTGCTGACACCACCAAACTGCAGCATTAAGCCAGTAGTGCAGGGAACAGGCAAAGGGTGTCTGTTAATGAATCCTCCTTTTTGTGCTTCACAAGTTTCCAAACTGAAAATCAACAGCAAGCAGCTTATGAATCAGACTTGAATATAATTTTGTGTGTTAAGATAGGTGGGCATCTTCTGTAAATGGATAGTTGAGAAAGTTGAAAGATTCCTTGTTGGATATTGGGATTTAAATGTAAAAATGTACAGTTTCTGAAGTTCTCAAGCTATGATTAGAGGACAATGTAGGAGAAAAGCAATATGTTATGTTTGGAGCTGAAAGAAATAATGTCTGCATCATCAAGCTTTAATATTCAAAGTTACTCAGTTACTTTTAAATTAAAAGCCCCTGACTAGTTTTCACCATTTTAACTTTTTATTTTCATACTTTTAAGGTCTCCATAATGTTATGTCTCATACTATTATCCCAAAAGAACTTTGATGAGGTTATGAGAGCAGTGGGTGAACTGGAGTTGTGCAGACATGAACCACTGTAAAGCAGCAGTAAGTACAGAGCTGTCACTAAGTCACAGGAATTTATGGTTCAGGGAGCCATAACTGTGCAAAGAGAAACAGCAAAATGCAGTAATGCTCAACCATCTGGGTATATTTTCCTACACAGACAACTAAAATTTTAATAGAAAACTGTATACAATTAAATTGTGTCATTTAGTAGTGTACAAGGTTTGGTTTGATGATTCAGGGAACAGGAAGGTTTTACACAATAACGTGAAATCCTTTTCTATTAAATATAAGTGCCATTTTTGCTTTCTCTGCATAGCTGTTGGTAATTTTTAGCTTACAGGGTGCTATTTTACTTTTACCAGACTAATTATTGAAAGCTTCTCTTAAGACAAGATAGAACACCCCTGTCCTCTTGTGTGTCAAAATGATAACAATAGATTCCTGCTTCTTTGATTCCTGTAATTTGCTGGCGCAAACAATTTTAATTTCTTGCCATGTTTTCCCTTCCACACATTATTGCAACTGTCTTCTTATGCCCTTTTACTCCAAGCCAGGTCAGAAAGAAGAAGAAATGACACTAGAACAGCTTTTTAAAGAAACTACTTGCAACCTACAAGATTTACAGGGCAGCAGCTAGTAACAAAATAGACACATTTTTGTCATGGTTAGAGACCAATGAGCAGAAAAACCTGATGGGATAGAATTCCATTACACTGGATCTGTGGTACAGCTTCAAATCTGACAGAAGCTCTTTTTCCAGATACTGGAAGCTCCTTTTGAAGGTGGGGAATAGAAATAGTGAGGTTGTTGGCAGAGGGGGAGAAAAGCAAAACTAGTAATTTGAGAAGATTTTGCTTAAAGTACACACTTTTTTGGACTGAATCACAGGCGTTCAACACCTGGAGATCACTAAACTATTGGATAGTTTAGTAAATAGATAGTAAATAGTTTTAAGACCGGGACTATGTGAGCTAAGCAAGGAATCATGCAGGAATCTCAGAAGTTAGTGCCTTATTATTTGAATTGAGATGCAAAAGACATGAAAAGAATGAGAAATTCTGGTGACCACAACTGGCCTGACTATTCCTATTGTCTGGTTACAAAATCAGCACTTCCTTCTGAGGCTAAATATGGGCAAACTTATCATTTGGTTCTCCACCCCCTCTCAGGGTCCCTCTCCTCTTTAATGGTAGAACAGCAAATTTATGTGTTATTTATTTTTACAATGAACTCTTGAGATTGGTAACTTGCTTTTCACTAACAGGGGATTATAAAAAGATGTGGATTTAACCCTGTTGCTTAGGAAAGCAGAGAATTTAAATAAAAACTCTTGTATCAAATGTTGAAAGATTTGGAGTATGTAATTCACTACTGGTGGTTAAAGTCAAGTGTTCAGAGTTTTAACCTGATTAGTGATTCAGAACTCATGTTAGAAAAGTATTTTCTTCTAAAAGGTAATTTCTTACAACATCATATTCCCAACACTTCTGCCCCACCCCAAATACCTGTAGCTCGGTATTTTTTGTGCAGTAACTACAGTCATAGCTTAAGTTCTGCAGCTGTACTTGAATGCATGAACAGCTTCAAATTTGTTTAGCAGTCCATTCAGCTTAAGAATGCAAAAAGCTCTTTGTTTCTCTCATGCCTTCCAACTAGCACACCACAAAAATCTCATCTTACCAATAGCAGTCATCACAAGATAAAAATGGAAAAACATTTTATATTATTTACATGAATTTCAAGCGAATTCTCAAGTTTCCATAGCAAAACACATCCATCTGGTATTTTCCACAATATTTATTAATTTATTCAAAATCCCTATCTGAAATTCCATGCACATGAGCACAGAAAATTTGAACAGATCAAAATGTACTAAATTCCCATAAATACAGTCTTATATCACTCCCATCTTGACACACTCCTATGCAAAACTCATGGATAATTATCTCAACAGAAGAGCTTGAAAAGTGAATGACCCACTCTGCTTGTTCTAAGAAGCCAAATTAACTGATTTGAATAATGTGGGCATAACAGACACCAAAGAAGCTCATTATTCAACATTCTCCTGAAAAAAAATCTCTCATTTGTATTCCCAGTGCGGCTTTAGATTTTGGTCTACGAAGTTGTTTGGGGCAGGAAGTTTTAGGTATGATAAAGTTCCCCATGGCATGGGGCTGCAGCAGTGGGACTGCAAACCTCCTGCTGGATCCCTGTCACTATCAACAGTGCAACTGAAGTGTACCACCCTGAGGAGCACCGAAATGACAGCTCACCACTGGTGACACCAGCCAGCTCTGTCACTAGAAGGATTCATTATTTGTTTGGAACAGATTATGCTGCTTTGTTGAAATCCTCTTCAAGGTGGGGAATAAGGAGAAGGCCACCCTGTTCTTTGAGTGCAGCGTGCTTAACCAGATGGGACTATACATATGGATGAAATAATTAAGATTCAATGTGTAAATGCACTACGCATTCTGCCCTCCCTGCAATTAAGAGATTTTACTTTAGGCTACGGAAGCATACTCCTACAAAACCCAACCCAAAATAACTACAAAGAACTTTCTATATGTTAAGCTAAAAATCCATTCTGAAGAGGAAAGTGAGGCATGATATGCCATAACTGTTTTTGCAGCACAGTAATAGCAGAAACATAAAGGTGTTACTCCAAAACAGGATTTATGAATTAGTTTCACTTGTGTGTATATATTGATATGTATGTTTTGTAACACTCTACCTTCAATAAAAACAGCCACTTTAATTTTTCTTTTAAGCAAAACTATCTTATAAGAATAGATATTCAAGGAAACTGAAGTGATAGAAATTAGAACAGCAGCTGGGCCACACCACATTTTCTGGAGGAAAAGCATAATACTGATCTTTAGTATTTTCAATTATGCTAATGACACTGAAGGGTTTGCTGACAAATGTTAGAGTAAATTTAACCTTTAACCCAAGTGTAGACATTAAAATCATATTCTGAAAACTTTCTTAGAACAACACTCTGCACCCAAATTATTCGGTAGCTGTTCTAGATGATCTTCAATTTGAATCCCTTTATAATAAAGGCTGGTCATATTTTATCTGCTACTTTACCTTAATTGAGATTTCCAGTCAATTGTATTAGTTTGCCAGTAAATGTAATATTTTTCTCTAAATTACAGATTTGGGATTGACATATTTAATTATGGTATTTTTGACCACATATTCCCTTGAAACAGTTCAAAACCAGGATGAAAACATATTTTTCACCACCTATGATAGTGTTAAATGGCCAATACACATCGTTAAAGGTTCTCAATCCATGATAGAACCTCATGCTAAATTTGGGTTTCCTGCAGTCATAAAACCAAATTAAAACAGATGGAGGACACATTCTTGAAAAGTCAATTTTAATTTTGTAGAGATTTTTCAATCCACTGTTGGATTTTTATAACCGAGTCTGGTTTTGGAGAAAAGTATCATTAAATATGCAGTTCTATAAGTTTAAAATGTATCCTATTCTATGATAGTAGTTAATTACTTTAAATAAAAGTTTTTGTTTTGACAATAACAGGAAAACATCTGCTTTCACCTAGCACCAAATCAACAAGCAACACTTAAGAACTGATGCACCACTAGCTCTGATTCTGGTCAGAAGGACGGATTCAATGTATCTGTTAAATGCAAATGAGATGTAAGTTTCTGAAGTTCAGTCTTATTCTAAAAGTGTTCCTTCTGCTCCTAATCAGTCAGAAATTACAACTCTACTTACAGAAAATTACATCCATCATTTCAAGTTAATATACATTAAATAAATTATAGAGATTTAATCCAAAAGAGATGTCTGAGGTTCTGTTCCTGTTTCTCCTTCTGGGTAACATATATTTGATTTGACTATGCATTTAAAAGTTGAGCTCTCGTCTGTCACTCATCCTGACAGCCCTTCACCGATACTCTCTGTTCTGAGATTAATAAAAGCTCTGAAGCCTCCTTAACCCCAGAGTGAAGAGAGAAGGATGGAAATGGGCTCAGCCAGCTGCCACCAGAAAAGTCTTGGATGTGCCTGCTAAAACAGGAACCAAAGATGCTCACATGAAGCACTTCAGAGAAGGTAACTTGTCTTTGAATGACTTTCAAACTCAGATCAGCAATTTCCAGTTTTATAGTCTGTTGAAAAGGTATTAGCAGTTAGATTCTCTGTTGTGGTCTATATGATGAACTGTCATATTTCTAAGAAGACACCTTCATATAATCAGAGAGGTTAAACTCTAATCAAATGAGAATATAGACAATATGTTTAGAAATATGAGGATTTCAAAATCTGATCTCTCTCTTTCACACCACTCAAAACATAGTAAACTCATGGAAGTACATCTTTTCTCCCTCTCTGGTCCAACAGTTGCATATATCGAAAGATGGAGAAGGTGACAATTAGGAGCAGAGTATTTTATGGCCCTGTAACCTGTGCAAACTCTGGGTTGCAGGTGGAACCAGTTCATACATAGCCAACTGCTTCACGGAAAATCTTGGAGATATCTTGCCTGGATTACTGTATATTATGGAAATTTGGACACTATTTTAGAATGTGAGAGAACCAGAAACCTCATGAAGCAAATGAAAGAGTTTGGCCTCATAGCAAATTAAGATATTCCAACCACTAACATATCTTAACTTCATCCTAAAATATATGGCTCTTTTTTTGGAAGGAAAGACTTTCTTCCTCTGAATATTCTGTTCTATAAGAGGGTTCAGGGCATTGAGTCAAGTCATATGAGCTCATGAATTCTTTGGGGAAAAGAGCATAACACTTTGGGTGGTTGTGCACTGGCTTGTGTAAATGTCATTCATAAGGGTCTCATGTTTCTCTGGGTATCTTTAGAAACCTAGAACATAAAGCTTTAGCAGGGACAGTTTTGGTCTTACAAATCTTCATTTGGAGTCTTGTCTACCATTATCGTTAGTCTGGGCTCTTCTTTTAGAAGACAACAGTTTTCTTTGCTTACTATACAAATGCTAATAAAAATTACTTATTAAAATAATGCTAAAATGACTGCTTCTAAGAGTCAACCAAAGTGATTTAATTAAAGATTTTTCAAGTGAATAATGCTTTTTAAGCCAGACAGAAGAGAACCATTAAGCAACATCAATTTAACCAGTCCAGGTTATCTCTTTTCAGTTGATACACAGAGGAGAACCAAGTTGAAAGTCTTTTCCAATCAATTTGATTTCAGGTACATGGAAACATTTGGAATGTTTTGTTTTCACTTTGTCATGGATCAAGAAAGATCCAGAAAGCTCAGTGCTGCCACAAAAAATGTTTCTGAATTATCTTCTTCAGTTACTAATGAATGCAGTGCTGTAATCTTCAAAATTACTTTTGAAGAGAATGCCAAAACAGCTGAGCCAGCTTTTAATGACAATGCCTTTATTATGTGAAGTTGTACCATATTTCCATCTGTTTGTTGTGTGCTGACTGCCTTGAGGAAGTGTGGGAGCAGCATGTGATTTCAGAAGTATTATAATCGTTAAATATAGAAAGAATATTTCTCAGTTTCAGATGGGAGTTGGAGCTAAAACTCCTTTCAAACTCTCACCAGTAAGACTTCTGGGAATTTTATATACTTTAAAAAAATTCTCAAGGGCATTCTACTGATTTTGCTGTATTTTTTTTTCTTGTATACCTACTTACCGTATGAAGAGAGAGAAGAAGAAATTAACATCAACATCATGAAGAAACTTATTCAACATGGAAATTTTAGTCGTGCTGTGGCCCACCTGACAACACTGCACAGGACAGAACCTGTATCACACCAGACACCTCCAATTGGATGCTGCAGTTTGAATTATACTTTGTGTGGAAGGAGGATAATTCAAACCAAAATCCCCAAGAAATTAAGAAAATATGGGAAGAAATATGTCACGTAAATGCTTCCCAGTCTCCCATGAGATTCATCCATAAAAATGTTGCAAACAATTCAATTTAACAAAATTGAACATAGAGCCCTTTATGCTTTGGTTGCATACAAAATTTGGTTGCAGAAATTGAGTAGGCTTGGTATAGCAGCAACAAGATTCAGATACTCAGAAAAATGAGGCATTATAACTAATGTAAAGTTACCTGCTTCATGGGAACAGTTTGTATAAGAACATTACAAAAATGTGGGAGAGCATGGATGTGAAAATAAACAATAAATCAGATTTTGAAGGTTAATGTGTCCTTTAAATAAATAGCAAAATTTGGGTGATCCCTTCTGTTCTGGTTTGCACTGGCAGTGAATCTCACAGTTATGATGATAGATAAGCTTGCTGAGGGAGCAATCATCCATGTAAATTTGTCTGACACCAACGGGAATCAAGAATAGGGAGGCAAAGCGAGCTTCTACTTTCAATAGAGAATAAATATGGTGTTAGAGTAGTGCATTTGTCAATACCCAGGCACAAAGAATGTAATATTTAAAAACTCAAAGCACTAAATGCAGGAGTCCTTTATCACACAGAAATCCTGCTGAGGACAATGCAAGTCTTGCTTGATGAAAGGCTGACAAATCTGTCCCAGAGACATGATAAAACAAACAGTGGTTATTTCATACTGTCACACTTAAACGTAAATGGGTGAATTTCAAGCACAGCAGGAGAGCAATAGAAAAACCATGGCTTAAGAAAATTGCTAAGCAACATTTCAGTGCCTAAAAGTTTCACTTACAAACTTCTACTAGATAAACAAATAGAGAAATACTAGAGAAGAATTCTTAAAAGCCACCAGAGCTTAGGTAAGTTCATAAACCTTTAAGTCAGGTTATAAGACAACAAGTTTATTGGCACCACTAATTTGGGGACTTCTTTAAATAGCTCTCTGGCTTGAGTCACTAACAGAGCTGGAAGTTCTGCTGCTTGTAATACAAGTAATGCAGTATTAATGATACAATACCATAAATACTATTTGTATTATTAATGCAGGTAAGTATTGTCTCTTTAATTCCCAATGCAAGCACTACTTGAGAATCTTCAGTTCAGTGTTGAGATGATGACAGCTGCTTTTTACTGATTCTTTAATTTTAAACTAGAAATACCAAGATTTATTTCCTGAAATTAATCTGCTTTTAGAAATATCATGAAATTAACAGATTTAAGGCTATTTGTTTTCCTGACTTTGTTTTCTGGGGCCAAATAATGAATACTTTTATGCTTAAGATGAGGAGGTTTTGTGTTTTGCTTTTTTTTTTAAATAAAAACTCTTCTAAAGTAATTATTGAGTTTAGTAATTTACACATAAAACTAAAATTTCAATAAGAATGTATTCATGTACTACTTTATAATCACCTATCAACATCACATCTTAGTACCTCAAACAGGATTAATACACATTTTGTTAAACTACTATTTGAAACAGAAAAGCAACCATTTTCAATTTCAGATGGAAAACTATGCTGGTGGGAATCAAATGACTTGTCCAGGACCGCAGAGAAAATCTGTGGTGCAAGCAGGAAAGCCCTGACTCCTACTCTAGTGCCTTCACAGCAACATGCTAATTCCTTCCAACTAAAAAAGAAAAGAAATTTCCAGGTCCATGTATGTGAGCACAAATGCACTTGTGCAGTGGATGCAAAGCTGGAAGTTTTGCTGATAATTTTTATACCCAAAAGCATGATGTGGCATATCTCATCAGAGATGCTCTTTATTATATTCAGATGTAGTGACAGTAACAAATCCCAATAATTGCAGTGGTATGCTTTGAAATAATTACACATGGATATCAAACTAATTCCAAAAAAAAGGCCAAAGTTTCTCTATCAGAAAAGCACATTTAATATTATAATATTAATTTAATATTATTTAAATCCTGCCACTACTGTCTTTCTTTACAGCATGTGCCTTGTTCCAAGGCAGGGAAAGAAGGGACTAAGGCCCAGTCAGGATGCATGTGCTCCAAATATGGTCCTCTAGCTAGAAAATAAAAGCTTCTTCTGACTAGATTACATAATGCTTCATCATAAATCCTCATAAACACTTCAGCCACCTTTTCTTCAAATGGCTTTATGCTACTGGCTTGACAATTACTGCTTCTGCTCTTTTGCACAATATGAGCAAACCATAAGGCCAAAACTGTCTCCTGAATAACTACATAAATTACTTTCTACATGCCAAAGGTGGTTATCTGAGCGTTCTTGAAATTTATAAAGGACACCAAAAAACCCTCTTAGGACACTTAAGGATACAAATCTCACCATATTTCCATGACAGAACCTCTTCACTTTGCTACTAACTCGGCTCCAAACAGAAGTGAGCAGAGTTCAGGTTGGATGTGACCTCAGCAGGTCCTGGAGTGTTCATTCCTGCTGAGAGCAGGGGCAGCTCCAAGGGGCCAAAGCCTTCTCTCACTTCCACAGTCACCATGAACACATAAAACACTTGTTGGAAACCTCGCAGGTGGGCTTGATTCCTTTTCTATCATCAACACCACATCTTTTTGCAAACATACATCATGTATATTTCAGTTTAAACTTTGAATAAACTTAGGGTAAGTATGGATGCAACAAAAAGATTTTTATATTAGTTTCTTCTGACTTTTAATGTTATACATTTGTTCACCTTTGATAGCAGATTTTATTTTTTTTTATTCTACAGAAGAAATGCAAATAGACAGTGAAGTACAACAGTAGTACAAATAGACAGTGAAGGTTCCAACTATTCATATGCCAGTTACATTGCAAAGAAATCCTGATATTTTCCAAAAGGGTATTTCTGAGAGTGGGTACTGTAAACATATTGAAAAAAAAAGCGTAACTACTGCAAAATAATTTTAAATATTATTATAAACCCATAAGTGCTATTTTGAGAAATACTGCTTCCTTTTAGATTAATGGTGCATTTGTATAGTATCTGGAATTCATGAATCATATATAATAATGGGAAAGGATTATTTGACTTCTCTGGTATGTATTTCTGTTTAGTCAGCAAGAAATGATTCAGATGTTAAATGATGAATGATTGCTCTATCTACAGTCCCATGTTCTTTTACAGACTCCTTCAGCAGCTAATATTTCTGAAATTCCTAAAATACTTCTAAGACAGTTTTTTATTGCTGGTAAGTGTTGGAACTGTATTTTCCATGTGGAATCATCTTTCATTTGATAGCATTTTTTCTTTTTCAACCGAGTTTGAATGGAGGTAAGTAGCATGCTTTCTATACAGCACTATGGTCAGAAAGAAAGCCATACTTATCATGTTAAAACTTCTCTGTAAAACTGTCATGTAGCTTCATATACCTGTCCTGGTATAGTTACCCTAGGACAATGCCTTAATATAGCTTCAGCAGACAGGAAGGATGAGCTAAGTCTGGCCTCCAAGGACCAGTTAAGTGTTGCAATAAGCAAAATTATATTTTAGCCTCCCCAGGAAATACCAAAAGAATCTGCAGTGACTCTTGTTTAAGATATCAAACATGGAACACATCTCATGCTGCACTTCCCTGCATCAGACTGGTAACATAAATCTGAAATTGTTCAAATTAACTACAGATTTTTTTAATATTTACCAACTGCAACACTTTGTCAAAGTGACCAAGTCAAACTTGATGTACTTTAAAAGATCATTCTGTATTGAAAATTACTGACTGATAACTACTCTGTAGCACTGTTTTAATTTGACAGCATAACATGCTGAAAAATGGTGGTTCTCAGGAAAAAAAAAAAAAGTTTGAAGGTTAAGAGCTCTCATCCTCTGCCTATACTGGCTGAAAATTATTTTCATATTATTTTTACTCAGAGTGAAAGAAATAACATTGTGAATTCCAAATCACAAGAACAGAACGTTGCATGACATTTTTAAAATAAAAACAGCTTCTCATTTCCGTCTGGAATTGTTTCTGCTGGCTAAGCAGTTGGTGTTGGAGAGCAGGCACAGCTCTTACCTTTTAATTCACCACTATTCATACCTAAAAGATGATGCATGACATCCATAGCACTGACACTATTTGAACTATGGGAAAATTTAGCCAGTTATATTGACATTAATCAGCTAAATCTGGCTTAGAACATTCCTTAAAGGAGCCCAGTAGGAGTGGAATGAGGGCTGGAATGGGTCTGACCTAGACAGGGGCCATGCCTGTGGAGGGCATTTGTCACTGTCACTGTCCTGTGATTTTCTTTGGAGCAGTTGTTTTCCCCTCTGGAAAAAGATGCCCCATACACAAAGAGTCTCATACCTTTGTAAAACACCAAACAGGGCTTCTCTTTGCAGCTCCTGTGCAAAGTAGCTCTGAATTTTATTTACATGCATTACTGCCTGCAGGCACCACAGGACCCCAAGATGGTAATAAGACACACACAGAGGATATAGGAAAGTCCATATTCTGTTTATAATCCAACTTAAAAGGAGTTAAAGTGAGATAAAAAATAATCATCAGAATCAGTTGACATTTTTTTAATACATGGATGACATGGTTACCTCTGAAGAGTGTTAAGTCTGGTACCCATTATGTAAGAGTAGAGATTTGAATTTATAGAGGGATTTGAATATTAGCTTAAGAAAAAAAAACAAACAAATGAACAAACAAATTCCCAGACTTTATGCAAATTAAACAAATTTCATATATTATAATAACTTAGCAAGGTGTTCCATGTACCAATCATCTGGTCTTAGGGACTAATGCACAGAGAATTATACAGGCAAGTGAAACACAGCACACAGCTAAATGATAACAGCAAACTAGAAAGAAAAAAAAGTATTACAATTGCAAAAATTGCTATCTATTCACTGCACAGAAAAACTGCTGTTTGTCCACTGACTGTATTTTACCTTATAGTTTGTAAGACAGAAGAGAATCACAGAACTTACTGCGTTTGTTTCACAATCATACTTCTAATTTGGCATACAAGCAGCTGAAATGTATCTAAAGATCATTCAATCTATTTAAACTGCAGGGAAAATCATTCCATCATGCTAAGAACTAACAAGCTACAAAGGAAAAAGATGCACAGCAGTGACAGCAAGTGACCATATTACTCTTTGCAATAATGCTTCTTGCTGAGTGTTCATTTAATTGGACTTAAGCCAAATTGGAAAGCATCTTTATGTATAAATTTTATACTTCCCAGAACATCTTCAGATAGCTTTATATTGATTTAAAGTAGAATAATTTTCATTTTTAGCATGCTGAATTAAAATATTCTGAAAATACTTTTGGTTTCAGAACTATGTTCCTATCTTGTCTTTAATTTATCTTTCAGGTACAAAACACAACTGAAGCTTGAATTAATTAGGCATTAATTCCTTAGTTATGAATGTTCAAAACTGACAATTTTGGTTATACTTGCATACTCATCCTGCTGTTGGACAACAGGGATTCCATGCTCCCATCTTGTTAGACCTAAGATTGCCCCTTAGAAATCATTTAAGTTGGAAAAGGCTTCTAAGATCAAGTCCAAAACTTCCAAGTCCACCACTAAACCATGCCCCTAAATGACATACCTACAAGTCTTAAATACCTCCAGGTATGTTCCATGCCAAAATTACAACTGAACATAAATGACTTGACTCTTGTGAATACCATCATGTCGACTTGAAGGCTGTAAATGATATTATTGAGAACAGGAACATTTCCCACTGTGGGCCCACTGACAGGAAAAAGAGGTCAGCACAGCAGACAGAGAAGGAACCACTGCTTAGCCATTAGGGAGACTAATGGGGTAGATATAATCTGATAAATGTACAAACAGCTCACATTAATTGCTGCCTTCATGTATGCATAAACTATAGTGAGCGATGCAAGGTGAAGAAAACATGCCTAGAATATAAAAATACATTTTGTTGAGAAGAATCTGAAGGCATATTAGGGAGAATATGAGGATAGAAAGAGAAAAATTACTGAGAGCTAAATAACCTACTGATTACTGTACTTTTAGCCATATTCAGCTCGATTTATATAAGGACAGGTTTGGTTGCTCAGATTCATGGTGTGAGAGCTAGAATAACCTGGTTTTATGTTATTTGGCTCAGTAAAATATGCATTATGCTGGTTTGTTTGATTTTTAACCATCTTATCTGGCACAGCCATGAGATGAATTTGAAGGGCATGCCCATGACCAGCAAGTCCAGCTTCAGGCTCTCTCACATCACTTCCATTCTGTGTATGCTGCTAGAGCTACACTGCTTTGCTTGGGTTTACTCTCAACTTTGACAACACAGCCAGGCAGGCTGAGGCTTTGTGCCTTCCAGGGTATGAAAATGGCTCCCAAACTTTTCAGGGCATATGTTATTTTCTGCAGGAAAACATAAAAGGAGGAAAACCACGAATGTTTGCTTATTCAATGTAAAGCTCTGCCCTTGTCTGCAGAATTAGGCTCCCATATGTTTTCCTTTCTGAAGTATTTTTTCTTTAAGGCAATAATACCAGAAAAAAAAAAACCAGTTAAAGTTAAAAAAATGTTGTCACTATCCAAATGAATATGAAATTTCATAAATATTATGGCTTGTGCTATAGCACTTCAAAAATACTTTAAACAGATGGGCTAGTGAGACTGCCATTCATGTTTTAGCAGTCAAGAGGCATGTTTAAACTGCTGGTTGAAACACACAAATAGTGTCAGAAAAAAAGGCTTGTTTGCTAAGAAAACACAAATTAAAAAAAAAAAATAAAAAAAGGCAGCTAACTGGATGACATAATATTTTATATAACTGTAATTTCTTGGTGAGAGAGAAGTGGTCCGAGAAAAAAAATACTGCTATACTGTAGAAGTAAAAGAAGCAAAAAAGAAAAGAATCCTGTTGCTCTGAATAAAGTATCACAATATTTTTCAAACAACAATCTGGATGAAAAGCTGAAAGCTGGAAGTTTTGTATACTCCTCTACACCAGAAAAGCACAATAACACTCATAGAAACCAACTAGGGGAAAAATATTTTCTTCAAGTGACAGCAGTCTAATGGAGATAAAGAATGAGGATAAGAATTTTAATCCATATTTTAATGAAGATAAAGGTGACAGATAAAGCAAGAGGAGAAGGAGAAATGTGTTCTGTATCTTCCCCTTTGATTTGAGATAATCTCTTAACTGGAAGGACATTAGTTAACCTGAATGGTCACACTCCAGAATTTCACTATATAACAAATTCCCCAAAGGAATCTGCTCTATATCATCATCTTTTAAGTACTAAAAATTAATTATTTAAAAATATCCTATAGGTCACTTTGATTTCCTAGTGAAGCTTTCTGTTCATTCATTAGGTCCACAATGATGAAGCACAAAGGTAACACAATATGAGCAAAAACATTAACTGTAGCCTTATATCATGACACAGAATTTCGTTCTACTTTTAACTCTCAAATCTAAAGTAATCCTTTTGCATAGGGCACAGAAATATCCTAGTACAGGTTATGGAAGGGAACAGAGGAGGCAGAGGTGCCTCTGAGAAGGAAAATCCACTGTTGGGAACTACTTTCTGCATTTAGAAAAGCCAAACATAATGTCAGTTCTTCCATTTCCCGTAGGTGAAACAGAAAGCCAAGCTCCTGTGTTGTTCCTTGAAGCCCTGTAAGAGATAAGGAGTCGTGAAGCCCTAGCCTTACACTCCACCTATCTCCACAAGGATGTAAACTGAGCTTAGATAATGTCTCCCACGGGACTAGGTAATCATTCCTGCTCGGGTCCATTATCTCAGCAGCAAAACACATCTCTTCAGTCTCAACAACGAACAATAGCTTAAAGTCAGATTCTAATCTTACAGGTTGGCATTCACAAGTGTTAACAGATGATTCTAGGACACAAGTATATTCATTGGCTATGCAACTCACTTTTTTGTTGAGTCAAAACAAGTTGAAGTGAATACATCTCTCCCAGCTGCATCTGGAAACACTGTTAGGAGCTTGGAGCATTTGGATTCCTTTGCCTTCTCCTTTCCATTTCTGATCCTTATTCTGTAAGAGAGTGATAAAAGAAATGAAAAGTAGAGAATTTGCATGACTTATTAGAAAGTTATCTCTCCTCAAGTTAATTAATTAATTTACGACAGTCAAGAGCAATTATTCTAGAAACAAAACTAATGCATAGAAAATGCAAGTGACTTGTTGGTGTGTTAGGCATGAGGGGCCACTCAGTGTTATTCACCATCCCTTATTTAAATTAATTCCCTCATTTGTAGGCTATTATTTAATCAAGTCTTTGTAGGGTCTATTGCTTGCTTTTATATGCTTTGAGTAAACTGTTTTTTGAAATTTCTGCATGCATTTTTTAGGCAACAGATAGGTAAGAGCAGTACTTTACTTGAACTCCAATGCAGCAATGAGGTATTGGATATCCTGTCATTTATTCTCAGACCTGCTGCTCATACTGTGCTGTGCTGCCCAAATGAACAGGATCAAATGAGGGCATGAGAGAAAAATCTGTGAAAATAGCTGTGAAATAGATGAATCAGAAGTAGGTTTAGGCTTATTTTTCATTTTTAACACACTTCTTTTGTCACAGATTCAGACACAGGGAATTCTTCCCCCTCTCCCCAAGCCCAAAAATCTGAGATCTCTACAGGAATCATTAAAGTGCAGCTGTTATTTTCCCACTAATGGCTATGCTGGACTACATCAGAAGGAGAAAAACTCCATAAAACAGTATTTCAGGAAGACATTTAAAAATAGAAATTCCAACTCCCAACGATTATGACTGACAGAGAGCAGAGATGGATGATGCAGGCAGAGGGGATAGCAGCAGCCATAACTCTGACTTTGCTGCCATTAATGTTTATGTTGCATATGAAGTGGTTTACCAACATGCTGATGGGCTGGCATAATGTGTAAGCACACGATTTATTCCTTCAGGCAGCAGCTATGGGAGAACACAACCACAAACGGAAGTTTCAGTAGAGACAGCTTCAAAATAGAGAGATTTATCTTGACAAGTAAAGAACTGCAATAAAATATTTATTATTTGGTGAAATAATTGGTGAATGCATTATCCTGTCAATATTTAACTGTTATAATCAACTTAAATAATCAAAGCTGCCCTAGAGTTTTTATTGTTTTACATCAATTTGAGAATAATTTAAAATTTTACTCGCATTTGCATCAATGTAAATGGAACTAACAAGTTAAATCTCAAAGTTATGTGAAACAAGAAACATAACACACTTTAACACTGACATGCCTACCCTGCAGGCCATGCATTCTCATAGGGGCTGCACTTCAAACCAGCAGATGACACCAAAATGCTTGGGCTTGCTCCCTATGCTGTATGGGCTATCCATGCTCTCAATGACCCTGTGATAATGACGCTGCTAATTAGGGAGTGTTTGTAGTCATCTTTGGTCCTTCCCTCACCTGAAGTCACTCTGGAAGGTGGCTTGCTGTAACTGCCTCTCTCACCTCTTTGCAGATGTGTTATTAACATCTCTTTGTGACCTATCCAGCTCTGTGTGCTTCCTCAGTCTGTTTGCTCCACTCAGGCATAAACTGCTGATTTTTGGATTAGCTGCTTTTGTCTGTTAATCTGCCCTTGACTCATAGACTGAAATGTTTTAGCAGGGGAATTCTGAAGCATTTCAACACTTGTTTCTGAACCACTTAGTGAGTGCCTTTAGAAAAACCTGCATGCTTTGCTGAGACCTGGGGTTATTTATAGACTCTCTGTATGTGCACTGAGCAGTACATAATATGTATAAATGCAGTGTTTAGACAGAGGCAAATGCAGCCTAACGTGGTGTTCTCAGGTAATTATGTTGATCTCAAACTGAAAGCAATAGCATGAGATTTTTTTACTCTTTACAGAACTGAGAAAAGCTCTGGCTGCAGATACCAGAATTCCCTGCATGAAAAAAAAACCCACACCGAGTCAGTGATATGTTGGTACAAGCTCTTACACAGTTTGCAGCAGCAAATTCTGGCTTGTAGGGGATTTTTGCCTTGCTCATCCTTTGACTAGTGGGGCCATTCAACAGTCTCAAAGAAATGAGAAAAATAAGGTTAAGCTACAACTTTATTGCAGAAAGACGGGGAAATTAGCATGTAGAATGGTGAAGACAAGAGGGTGCTACCTACACTGTGATTCTGATGCCAGTCAAACCAATGGCATCTGCATCATTGTTGAGAAAAAGAGAGAGAACAAGAATCCATGTAAGCTTTGAGGCTCCCTGGGGTCAGGTACATCCAGTTGTATATTTAATGTGTGTTCAGCATAGCTACTGGGACACCAGTGTGTGGCTCAACAAATGCAGGCACACAATGTGGCATGTCCTCAATGATAGATCAGGCAAATTAAGAAAAACACCAAGGGTTTGACTGGATACCATCAATAGTTTGATTCATTCTGTGTTTTGTGTCAGAATGTCCAAGTGGGAGAGAAAAATATGCATTTAAATATATTGCTGATGGTTTAATTGCTGAAACTTGCTAGTCCATCCCTGCTCAGTTGCAATAATGATCAGGGCATATTACTTGAAGAATTAATGGCCACCTGAGGTTAACAGCCCAGAGCTAAACCTTGAGCCTTCAGCTTTCTCAGATAGTCATTAATCCCCAGGAATTGTCCTGTGACTCTATCATTACTTCTAATTTAAAAAGTGCATTTTCTTCTTTTAATTTTCTTTTCACAAAATGAAAGTACTCAATTAGACTTTGTCATTAAATCACATCTGCATTGATTACCTAGGAAAAAATAACGAGAGCAAAATTAAATTTGCCTATTTAATCACTGAATCCTGATTAAATATTTGTTATAAACATTTCATTGCAATTAAGGTCACATAAAGAATGCATATTAGGCAAAGAATGATATACAATTCAAAGATGTAACATGTCCAGACTCACTGCTTCTATTTACTTTCTTTATTCCCTGCTGAACAATGCATTACATTTGTGAAAAACTTCACAGATTCTTTTCAGCATCACAGGACTATTAATACATAACAATAGCTAGGGAACTACACAAATGTTTCAGTGATCTGATAGTGAAATCAATTTAAATCACAGCGATGAAAATATTCCTAAAAGAATCACATTATCACATAATTACTTTCATTTTTATAGGTTAAATAGAGAATGAAAGAAAACGCCTAGGTAAGATTTCAGATAGTGATCGAAATTCTCCAAATTTCTCTCAAGTTGGTGGTCATTAGCAAACCCTTGTTTTTGTTCCCGAGTCTGTTCTCTGATGGCATTACATAGGATTCCAAGTGGGAATAAATTAGTTTCTGGCTCGGTCCCTGTGCAGCCACAGAGAGGACACTGTACCCTAGAGTGCTGTGTGCTGAAACACCAGGGGCTAAGTTAAGGTGAAATCAGTTCACTGGAGCTGTGATTTCACACTGAACTTCAGCAGGAAGACAAACCTCGCTCACAGGGATATTTGTCAGCTGAGCTTTCTCTGCTGCTGAATGGCACCTGCCATGCTGACACACAGACACATTAACAGAGGAAAAACCTCCTTCAAAGTGTAGGATAATCACGGCATATGAGTACTGACCACCTTTCTTCTCTGTGTATGACTGTGCCCGTGCCACCAGCCCAGGTGGGCAGCCCAGCCAGTGGCTGCTCGGAGCTGGGGAACTGAGCCTGCCCACCAGCACAGGCAAAGGGCTTTGGCTCAGGGGCTGCTGCAGGTCATGGAGCAGCAACCTGATCTTCTGGGTCATTCCTCCCTCCACCAGACGCCAAATATCTCATGTCCCCTTCACTCCCAGCCACAATATTCCCAGTTTTGTCCAAGTCCCATCTCCCCTGCTGGATTAAGCGAACAGGTTTGTGCATTGAATCTGAAGTGAAGAAGATCTTGATAAGCCTCCTCTCCACTATATAGGAATGACCTCTACTGGTTTGTTTGGCTTTTTTTGTACACAAATGGTCATAGGAAATAATATACAAATATATTTGAGCACACTAATTGAAAATAACAATAAACGTTTAAAGATATTTTTTCCTCCCTGTCTCATTTCAGCTTCTCTAATATGAAAGCAGATGGAGCAGCACAAAACCAACATCTGATCCTAAAATATACCTAAAAATTTTCAGGTTTTCTGAATGCTTCATTGCTCTTTCCAAGTCTTCTTCCAAAATCTCCCTGCTTGCTTTTAGGGTGTCTATATTAAGACTGTAGGATTTATACCAAAAGACTAATCTTTTCATCACCTTTTATTTAATCCCAATAATAATATGAATCATTTCAATAAGAAGGCTGACATATTTGGTCACTTCCATGATTCTGCTATTAAATGAAGTATCTCAGAATAATTTTAGCAGGAACATTCTTAATGAAATTGCTTGCATTCTTTGTGCTGTCAGTAAATTGACCACAAAAAGTATCTCAGCCATGAGACACTGGATGGTGTTAGTGAAGCAACAGGGAGGTTATCTGGAGACGTAACCAGCTTGCAGCTGCCAGATGGTGTTGAACAGAACAAGCTGCTATGCAGAGCTGCTGAATTTTTACCAGGTAAGTTCCCCATTGCACACTGTGGTTTTGTGTATTCAAATGGCATAGGGGAATGATATATCCATATTTTAGCCAATAAAAAAAAAATTGAATAATCAGCATGTTCTTTGTGTTGTCTTTCAGACACTAAATTATAAATTATACATGTAGAAACATCTTTCTATCAAAAAATCCCCATCCAATTAAAGCAAAAAAACCCCACTTAAAAAAACTCTAAAAAAAAGACTTTTACACAGCCCAATGTAATAAAGGCTATTGTAATGTCTACATGTATTTAATAGTAATAGTAATAATAATAATTTTAAAAAGACATGAACATTTGAAGTTCTTAAATAAATATAACATTTTATAGACTGCATTAAGGATTCCAGTTTCATTTTACAGCACTGCAAACTTATTAAGGATACAATTCAATAGACATCACATGAAAAAAAACCACTGATCAAGACTGGGTTTGTTCATTTTCCAAAAAAAAAGGAATGGCTACCATAATTAAAATTACGGGATTCATTTTTAGATGCAGTAGGCGGAGTGAAGTGAACCAAGGCAAAACAAAAATCCAAACCTCCAAATCTTACTCTTGAAGAGAGAACGGGGGAAACTTTCATGGGCACATATGGTCTCATCTGAAAGAGCACTTCCCACACTAACTTCCCACTAGTACTTTATGAAACATTGGTTCAAAACTGATTCAAAAGAAGGATGACCTAGTGAGTCACCAGTATCATTTAAGGAAACCTAAGAAATACCTTCAAGACCTCTTGCCCTACTGTTTGATCTCCTCCCATTTATAAGACCACAGTCCAAGATTGCATATATTTATTCAAATACATGAGTAGATTTTAAAAGAATATTCTGTATGGAAAGAACTCTTTCCACATTTATTATGGAAGCAGCTGAGAACTCTTTATTCTCCAGTCTTTGCAAGTAAAACCATAGTAATTTCTAGGCTTATCACTGCCACCTTCTGAAAACTGAAATGCTATGGTTTCATTATAATTACCAAAACCTATTTACACATTACTAACACAGCAAGTGTTTACTCTAAATAGAGTTCCTCCTTGTTAAAACCAAGTTTACCAACCCTGTGCATGTTTTTAGCTTTTACCACAGAGCAGGGTTAGAGGGAAGGTCTTGCAATTTAGCATGATCAGCCATTTGTGAAGGGTACATATTTCTTAAACTTCACCATTAATCATTATTCTGTAAATAGATGTGGCCCTCTGCATGTTTAAAATTAAATTTACACATTAAACCACTCAAGATGATCTTTAATTTCTTTAATAAATTAATTCAGTGTTAATGAAGGGTGAAAGACTGACTGAATCAGTCATTAATTTAACCTTTCCCTCTTGAGAAGATCAGTGAGCTACCACTTCTCACAAGGGTATGTCAGGGAAACAAGTCATATTATAACAGCTCAGTGAAACATAAACATGGCAGCATTTAGAAAATGCATTAGCAAGAAATTTACTGAACCACCTTCAGGTCATTAGAATAACTAATTAATTAGCCTTCCTAATGCCATATGGACATCATCCACAAACATTTTAGGGATTCAAATTTGAAACTATTTTAACAATTATAAATTTTAAAATGACTGTAAGTAAATTATGCTTTTCAAGAGGAAACTCAAGAGCTCCAAGCAGGCTTAACCTATGTAAATAAAGCAATATGTATACCAGTTTCTTGTAGAAGATTTTGGAAAAAAAGAAGAAAATAAAAAACAAACAGAAACCTCAGAGTAACGTAATAATAAATATAATACCAACCTGACCAAAAAGAAAGAAAACAAGCACAGTAAGCCCAGTTGGAGAAACCTTCACTTACATAATAAATTCAGATTCAATCTGAGTCCATCCTTGTTTTTTTTTTTTTTTTAATTCTCTTATCTTGTAGACTTTGATTTCTACTAGCAACCTGTAAAAACCCATTCTCGAAAATACATAGAGCACTTCAAACATTTGGCTGTATTTTCTAGGACAGACTGGATTACTGAATGCTTGGGTGTTGCAAGGCACTGAAGACTATTTTTTGGTCTCGTATAACAGTTTTCCAGAGCACAATGGAAGGTAACTTTATTGCACACTTTACTAGGAACTGAGTTCCCAGTACCACAGTAAAAGTATTGTTTGTACAGATAATTCAGAGTATGCAACTACAAGAAGGTAAAAAGTCCTTCAAACTCAGTGTTTAGTCAGTCCTTAAAACTCTCAGGCTAAAGCAAAAGTAATGTGAACCTAAACCAAGGAATCGAGTGATAGTCATCATCCTCCTGCTGAAGAACATTTCTGTGGCATGACCTATATGTTTACTTAAATTCTATTTTGGCACAGGAAACATCTAAAACACATTATTTTCAAAGAGGCTTTATACTTTTGTTTTTCAATATTGAAAGATATGTTTGGGTTGATTTGATTTCTGATTATATTTTCTTTCTCAACTACCCTTTTGCCTTCAGGTGAGAAATATAAAGGCAAACTTTTATTAAAAAAGCTGCATAGGAAGCAACAGCTTTTGCTGTGCACCAGCAGGTACTAAACAAATTCTCCATAACCACTAGAAATAAAGTTCAGTCATGTTCTTTACATAAAACATCTTGCTATTATCTGATAGTAATGTTACATCAAATCAGGGACAGAAAGGCCCAGGTATCTACAGAGACATACAAAAATGAATTTCAATTGTTAAAATAAGTCCTGAAAAACTCATTTTCCTAATATTGGCCCCAAAAGAAGACAACTGGAAAGAATGGAACCCCAGCTCATTTTTATGATAGAGTCAAAAGTTTATTAGATGTTTTTATCAGAAATCTAAATGCACTCAGATTTATGTAGAGCAGTCATGCAGCCAGTTGCAGCTTGTTTTAAATGGAGATACATCTGCACTATACAGCTAAGATCAAACAGCCCCTTGGAAGTGCAAATATGAGATATTGCAGCCATTCAGTCAGAATGACTTTCTCAATCCACAGTAGAGCCAGAAAAGAAACATAGAGGGAACAATAATGAAAAAAGGCAGATTCTGTAAGAAGGCCTAGGTTAAGATTATGTTAACACCATATTAAGCATTTTGTAGTTCTTCTTATTAAGAATTGACATTTATTGCCAATTTTAATATGTTTCATTGGAAAACTAGAGATTAGGACCCGAAAAAACCTACTTTGAAATCATAAATTAAGTTCTCCAATCTTCTAATGTACACAGAAGAAACCAAACACATGTTAATTTTAAACTATCTGGTTAAACAGTTAATAAACTTATGGTTACTTGTGTACATCATTTATGATATGCATGCATTATTTCAGAATCACATCAAATCTGCTATTGGTGGAATATAAGATAAAATAGTTCACTGTAAGTTACTGCCAAAGAACTCATTATTTCAGTCTTTAGATGGGTTCTAGATTTCTATTCCTTCTTTATGGTTTAATGAATATCGGGGTGAAAGAGTGTTTGTCTTTTTATAAGAGGGAAAAATTAACCCTATTAATCTCAATACTTCAAGATCAGCAATTGTTCAAGTGCTTCACTCCTAGGACTTAAGTGAAGAAAAAGCAATCTCAGTTTACTTCCTGCTGGAGTGCACATAAACAACATTTATCACAATAAGCACTATCTTGCCCACATACCTGGCCAGCTATTCCAGCTCATCTCCTTTAGACTCTCATGAAAAATCCTTTCATACTCTGATTTCATTGAAATAAGATTTATTTTCCTCTCAGTTTTCCTTACTCACTTTTTCTAGCATATTTACGTGCCTTGCTTGCTTTTTCTCTGGTGTGTTTTGGGATATTTTTGAGTAAGACTCAGTTGCACCAGTCCAGCATGGTAAGGGAGGGAAATGGAAATGAAATGTATGCAAGCAACTAGAGATGAATAAAACAGTGAGGGTTATTGGTGTTACCTGATTCTGCTTTGACTGAAAAATTCCAGTTCCACACAAAATTTGATTGCTGATGAGAGACCTGAGTTGGCATTATGTGAGGGGCCAATGGGGCCCTGGTGACTTTGCACAGCTTTAGGGGAAGTTAATGGAAATTGCTGGGTATTCGGCACTACAGGAGGAAAAGCAACAATTTGCAGGCTGCCTAAATATAGATTTAAGAGTCTGACATCCTGAAACCAAGATAGCGGCCAACTTTGGTCATTTTTTAATAGTGTGTCTTTCCACGGTGTTCAGTACTACATATGCTGAAAAAAATCTGTTTTCCTCCTTTCATCTCCCTCTTTTACAACATGTTTTTTTCATAAGAGCTGCAAGCAGGATTATTAATATTCAAAACTGGTTCACTGAGCACTGTGTGAGAGCTTCCTCCAACAGCATTGTAACTCGTTATTTAGTAACCTCAGCTCTCATGATAACTGAGATGTCTGTGGTGGCAGATGAGATGTCTACAGCTCTGTCTACCCACACAACTTTCAAACTACATGCAAGTGCAAAGCAAATGTGGTGAGTTTTCAGCGCAATTCAGCTAAATCATTATACAGCCACAAGTCCCAATCCTCCCAGCCTTACCCTAAGGTGACTTAACTTTACACTACAGCCAGGACTGATTTTCTGGAAAAACAATGCACAGCAACCAGCAATCCTGTTCCTCCAATTGGTATGAAATTTCAAATTTATATATTACTTTTTTTTTAATTTTTTTNATGATATACCAAGAAAGTTTAGTGCAATGAGACATCCACCTCTGTTTTATCTTCTAGGCAATGTGAATTTACAGTGGATTGCAGAATCCCTCTCTGAAACACTTGTGTGGTGCTGTGCATCACACCCACCACAGCAGAGTGGGTGTGCAGGGAGGGCTTCTCTTGCTCCACTCAGACTGAGCCTGCTAGGGGTTTGCACAGTTCCTAAGGTATGTTTTCTAATAGTTCCTTTAACATTACATTTTGAGGAATAGACACACAAATTATCAGGAAATCATAAGTATAATAAAAAAATGTGGAAAAGCTTAAAGAATATAGTCATATTGTAAAGATGAATGTCCCATTCACTAACAGACACAGCAGAAGTAACACTGTGGTCATTAAGGAGTTCCTCAGAGCAGCCACATAAATAATGTTTGTGTTGCAAATTGCAGAAGGTAAATGAGGCACAGGTACTTTCCTATTCAATAGCAAATTCTGCTCCACAAACAAACTCTCTTAGCAAAGCCATGTCCTAATCAACTACACAAGCAACCCAGTAGGAGGAATGATTCAATTCCCCATGCTGACTCAAATAAAGCTGCTTATTGTAGCTGAAATGTTCCTGACAGGTAAGGTGGGGCTACAGCTCATTTTCCTGCCAGTGATCCTTTGTTTGGACACAACAAGATCCAGCCCTCTGCAGAAACATTCTGCAACTGGGTCAGTTCATTCCTGAGCATTGGTGGATAGAGAATTCTGAATTGAGTGTTAGCAATTTCAAGGGGAAATAAATGACAAAAATACTTGGACAGTCTTCCAAAATACTGAAGTCTATAGGCTCAGAAACAGGATGCTATCTACCACCTAGTTGAAGATAACAAGGTATGGAATCGTGTTTCTATTCCAGAGCTTTGAGCATCAGCTTCACAGAGCGCCCTGTACCTCACATGAAAAGGAATATTCTTCAGCTTTCCAATAGCAGGCTGCTGCTGTTATTGTTACTGCAATCCTGTCTACAATACATGAAAACTAAAAAGGATGTGAAGAATGGAAATAACTTGACCACAGTTTCATTGTTCCACTCTTGCTTTTGGTACAATTCAGAGTGCAAACACTTGCTTATAAAAATCTTATTGAAATGACTCTGCAGGTCACCTGGAAACAATGTCTAGCCTCTGAGAGATTCCAGTCTGGTAAAAGTTAGCATATCACAGTCATAACTTGACACCCAAAGGTATTTGTCACCTGATAGATTTGTAGGCATGATATCACAGGACTAACTCTGAAAAGGTCAGGTTTGCTGAAAGAAACAGAAATAAAGTTCTGGTAGGGAAGAAGTGGCAGGGCAATGATCCACGTAACAGAGAAAATACTGCCAGTGAAAGAAGCCAATATTGCAACAGTCATCTAGAACTCTAATATGAACAACAGGAGAGTAGACACAGCAAATTCTTATTGTTATCTTGCAGAAGCAGAAAATCTGGACTTGGAATTAGGGAAAATTATTTAAGCTCTCTTTATTATTTTAGCATTCTCCAGGGCATGTGTAATCCTAACATGAAAATAGACAAACGTCAGAACTAGAAATTATGAAGAGATTTACAGTGTGGCAGCCAACACATCCCTATCCTAACAACATAGGATAGAGCTAACAGGGACTGGTACCTGCTATATGGAATTAGTGAAAATCTGCTCTGACAGCAGACCTTGTGGGCTGTGTAATTCCAAAACAGTGACAAATCAACTATGATAAAGGCAGAAGAGTGACCACAATTGATAGCACACAGGAAATCATTGATCACTCTTGGCAGGGCACTCTCTGTACCATGGAATAACAGTAAACTCACAGAAGATCCAAAAAACTGCCAGCCTGGAAAACAAAGAGCCTCTGGCTTCTCAGCACCATCCTGTGCAAGCTAACACGAGCTAGTAACTGCTGTTGATGTGAATGATGGGACCATGAAGGACAGATCTTTCCCAAAGCTGGGCCAAACACTGCTGACACTGGACAAACTCAATTTTCCCCTCACCAAAAGAGGCTGCCTTGTTTATTTCCTAAATCTTCTTTTCCTCTTTCCTTTTCT
>VXBI01001514.1:118051-167568 GCA_013397375.1 Toxostoma redivivum
ACAGCAATTTCTGCAACCTTTCCTTACAATCCTGTTTCTTTTAGCTGCAGTTGTTTTCATTTTTTGCCCACTAGTTCTGCAACTGCTTTACTTTGTGAGGAATATAGACAGAGGACAATTTTCCAACTGAGAATTTACAAGGCTTAAACAGCCATATTATTTAGCATTTTACCAATTTTACCAATTACAATTTTGTTAATGCATATCATAATGATTTTGGTCATCTTTTACTCATGGTAGACATGTAATCAGACCTTTTTCTTTCAAAAAATTACCCAGGAAGCTATACCAAATTTTACATTTGTGCAGCTGATGATTGCTGTCTGTAACTTCATATTAATCAATCACAAAATTGCTTAAATTAAAAAAATGAAATAAAAACAACAAACCAACATTTCTTTACTTTATTGAGTTCTGGGCATCATTTGTAGTTTTAAAAGCTCTTCCGTGCTCTAAGATTAAAGAACATTTTTGATCCTAGTCAAATCTCTGCTGAAATTTCTCAGTATGCTCTTGAAGTCTGATAGAAAGAGAGTGATAGCAATTCAGATTAGTCAGTCTCATCATAGCAATGTATCCTATATCCCTAACTGATGCATTTATATGTTTCAATTGAAAGATGTGGATTTTTGGCTTGGGAAGTTTTATTTCATTTTCTATCACACAGGTGCCATTCCATAGACTTGACAGCCCTTGTCATCCATATTTACTCCTCCCTCCAAGCTTTCAGATATATTTATTTTGAGTTGAAAACAGTACCTCTATAAAGCATACAAGATGTGATCACACCATGAATTTACTAAGTAAAACAACGAGATCTATTTTATTCCATATAGGAAATCTAAGGCATACTGGAAATTTCTAAGACTTTACCCCTACTAAGTCCTGAGCTGTCTGTGAAAACCTTAGGCTCTCATATCTAATTTTAATTGTCATCTCAGAACCTATCCTTTTATATGCAAATTTCATGTTAATTTTTCTCTGTGTGCATTGTATAAAGTGAATTCCAGCTGAATGATCTCAGAATTGGGAGATTTTCTTTTGACTTTCATGGTGTCAGCCATCCACAACTGCCCTTGGGCTGGTTAGAGTGGCCCAACACAAAAGATGGAGTGCATAGTAAGGGTCTAATACAGATGGCTGAAAAGCCTTTAGGAGCCACGGTCCAAATACAGCAACAGACCCTGCTCCACCTCGATCTCATCCATTTCCAGACTTCTCTCTCACTTCCAAAAGGGGCAAGGTGCAGAAGAAATATATCAAGGAAAAGATAAATGTAAGTTTTCAAATGCAAATAGGAATCTAAACATACAGATTCATAAAACTAGGTTTTCCCTAGCAATTGGGGGCGATTTTGAAAATTCTGTCAAGAGATCTTCAAGCGTTTTAAAACCTGATCCTATCAGAGGATACAGTGAAAACATAGCATTAACTACACTTTCCTCCAGTCTTAACATCATATTCTGAATAATACTTCTTCCTGAGTGTATGACTAGCAGAACTATTCTGCCTTTAACAACAACAGATTGTATTTCTGTACATTGTTTTGCATATTGAGATGAGAAGCACAAAATATGGCCAAATTAGGTTGGAAAATCCAGAACATGATGCACGAAATTGTTTATCAGAACTTAGCATCTGTCAGCATGAAAAATCATATATGATTAATTTATTTTTATGAATCTATATCATCCTGTAAAACTGCACAGCTTGCCTGCTTTAGCATATTAAGGCCTCAGGAGGTAAAGCACAGTAGTCATCCTTCACAATCAAAGTGTGTTTAACAAGATTGTTAAGGGAATTCTCTTAACATCCCCTCAGTAGCTGCATGGGCAACTGGTCAGCTAGTGAGCCATGGTCATGTTTTTACAGTGCCTGCCCCAGCCATCACCATCCTGCCCAACATCTGCACTTAACACTTGACACGCTTCCCCTTTCGGTGGCACAGGAACAGATTACACAAAATCAGCCTGGCCTTGGAAACCTCTGCGTTATCTGGTTTCACTGAGGTGAAAGTGAGGCCAAACCTGGTATGTTTTGCCTTATAGAAGCAGAAAAAAGAATTGGGAGAAAAATAAAATATGATCCTGTAAAATAGTTGTTTAATATTTCAGTTGATTAGCTAACATTGCAGAAATGTTTTAAAATATACTTTAAAAAACCCCCAAACACCAAAACCCACCCCAAATGACAAAATTCTTGCAATAGACAATATTGTCCTTGGAGCAAAATCCACTCTAATTTTAAGTCAAGGAAAATTGCAGAATACGAAAAGGAAATATGCTAGGTTGGCTTTTGAGCTGATATCCCTTCCCAGCTTATCCTCATTGTTATCTGGAAGAAAATTTCTTTTCCCTCCCCCTGCATGGAATATAATATTCTCAAGAAGGAAGTTCAGAAGAGATGATGAAGTGTTAAAAGATTAAGGCATTTTTATGTTTGAGTAAAATACAAGAGTCAAATTTAGCGACAAAATAGGGGTGTTACACAAAGCAGGAAAAAAAAATAGACAGCTACTTTAATGTTGGAACCCTGAAACCTGGGAGTTTTGAACTTTCTGTGCTTTCTGGACTGACCCCCAAAAGAACACTGCTTGTGACCTGAGGCCTAAGAGAAAGCTTCCAAAATTGAGTGATAGAGTTGGAATCACTGGTGTGTAGTTTGAATAGGAGTGTGTAATATCACATGGCAAAAGGTTTGGAATTTGAGGTTTTAAAATATATTAATGGGTATGGGACAAGATGGACTTTTAAGGTAGAAGTTTCTTCTTCCTTCTTGTTCCTTCTTCTTCTTAGTTTTAGGTGGTATTTTTCAGTTGAATAGAAAATGCTGCACTGCAGGTCACGAGTGTTTAGTCATTGAGTGAAAAGTAAAAATAATGTAGATGTTAATTTTTGATTGGACTGTTTCGCTTTAAAAGACCTCATAGCAAGAGAAATGCACCTCCATTTTTTTGCTTTTAGCTTGTTAGCTAAAAGTACTGTAGCACTCACTGTACTATAAATAAAAATTAATGAACAACTAAGTCCAAACTCAAAATTCCTTCTCTCATGCCTTCAATCCGAACTCTAACTAAAGAAAAAAAAATAGAAAATAAACACTAATATCTTACAGTAAAAATAAGAGTGCCGCTGCTGCAAGAATCACGTACTGCAACTTCCAGAAGTGGTGTTCTGTAGGTGTTGAGGATGGTGCTGAGGGATGCAGGTCAGTGATGCTGCTGGAGTTTGCGCTGGCTGCAGTGGAACCAGGGCTGTGCCAAGCCCTGCTCTCGCTGCTCAGAGGCATTTGCTGTGTCTGCTGGTGCCACCTACAGTGAGCTGATCGCAGCTCTGATCCCCTTCCTTACTGCCTGCTCCTACTGCAGCAGGCATTTCAACCAGCGAGAGGGAATAACGACCCAAAACGCATAAAAAATGCATTTAAGAGAGCAAAACAGGTCTTTCACGATACAGACAAATTGGCATAGCAAATGAAAACAACACTATTCAGAAAAAGAAGCAGGCAGGCAAGCAAGCAGGTAAAAACAGAAGGAAAAAGATCAATGAGTACTCAAAGACTAGCCTAGTAAGCAAAATGCAAGCCGGATCATCTGGCTTTTGCTGACAGATATGCAAATTTTAAAAAAATGATTATTCAGCTTGTAGAGAGAGACAGAGCACAGATGGATAAGATGAACGTGTATTTCTGATTTTGAATTAAGGCTTCTTTATCTCGTCATATCTTCTTTCCTCCATTTCCAGTGCAATAACAGCATGTCTTTTGTTATTCTGTTAACCCTTTCTGCATGTGTTTGATAGATGGCAAACAGTATTATCAGCAGAAAACTGCAAAATGGAAACTCAGCAGTGAGAGTATCAAACAGATGTATTTGGCCATGAAGAAGACATTGAGAAATCTGAGGAGCCAAAGCTTTGTCTGAGACTTATTTATACATTTCTGAGCATGTCTAAGCAGCTCATCACAGAGCAGTGCACAGTCTTAAACTAGAATGTCCACATCAAGTGTGCAGTAAATTCTGGTTCCTGTGTCCAACACAGCAAATCTGTTTTACGGCACATGTCTGGGCAGAATTAATGAGTTAAGCCCTGTCAGTGCTATGGGACTCAGTCAGTGGCAGTTTAAGCTACTCTCAGAGCTAAGGTGCAGTCCTGTCTACATCAGTACCTCAGACCTGTTCATGCTTCTCTTCCCATTCACAAAGCAAGATAACATTTTCTCTTTCACCTCATTGCTTATGTTTTCCATTCAGTCTGTTTAATTTGGTACAAATGATACCTTTTTGGAAGGCTGTCTTGTCCAGAGCCTATGTGGCAGTGACATGACTGCAGCTGGGTTCAGCTGAGGCTTTCAAATTGTAGCTTCAAAAAAAGGCAACAGAAAGAAAATTACGTAAATATTTTAAAGGTGGATGGAGGTGGCTCCCTTTGCTTAGATTTGCTAGCAAGATGCCCTCATTTAAAGTTATCCTTTACACATATCTATAACACGGATATAAGGTAGTAAAAGTTGTAGTTTATGGCATCATAGATGATTAGTTTGTAAAGAGAGGATGTAAAGGTAAATTTCATCATGGTAGTATGATCCTAACACTGGCCATTGTGTGGTGTTTGTGGCACTTAAAAGCAAGCTCCATTGCTTCTCTCTAAAAATCCTGATTTATTTTCAGTAAATACTGTGGAATTGGTGAATAACAAGGATACTTGAAGCAATCAATGTTAGCAGATGTACTTCAGAGAATCACAAACTCATAGAACAGTTTGGAAAAGACGTCTATGATAATTGAGTACAGATATTTTGCTTAATGAAAAATCCCTGATGAAGGTAAGTTAATCAGATATTAACTGAAAGAGAAGCGAGAACTGAACCTACTCTTCATTCCACTGCTTACACACCAGAGGCTCCAGCCAAAACTTACTCACGTGGCTTGGAAACCAGAAAGAAGACAAGGTCCCAACTTCCTGTTTTATAAAGCTTTGTACGTGAGCCTTTTCCATCACACAAATCCTTTTGATTTCAGCCCACCTGAGTTTTCTGCACAGCTTTTCTCCCACACTAGTTCTTGTATTTCTTATCTTTTCCTGAGACCTTTTATTATCTTCAAATATTTTGCATAAGTTTTGTCAGATTAACTGCCCACACTCGGAATGCCTTCGTTGTCTTCATCTGCCAAGAATTCTTTCCCTGTACCAAGCCATTAGAGCCAGGACTCCTCTTCCCTTCAGTGCATCTTAAATTATTGTAAAACACTCTTAGCATTTCCCAAATACTTCTCTTGGGCCTCAGCCATTGTCTTGCCTAATACAGATCCCAATTGTCTTGAGGCAGAGAACATGTTTTACCCACCTAAAAAGCCTTCTAAGTTTACAGCTTATGTAAATGCTTGCTCATAATAACAGCTCTGATATACAGATACATATATATATATAATATACAGATGCATGGAAGATCAGCTGGCCAAACAAATCACAAGTCATAAGATAACAAACACTAATCACTGACTGCACATTTTGGCCTGTGCAAAACAGAATAGAAAGATTCACTGACTTGGGACTTGAAGAAACAGATAGATTTCAGTGGGAGGAAAAAAAAGCCCAGACAAGTTAGATTAAGGCTAAACTGAGGGAAGGCAAACTTTATACAAATATCTTAGGATTCTGAAAAATTCTGAGCCTGGGGCAAGTACCAACTAAACAGGACCAACAGCATTGCACTCAAGTATAGTGGCTGTCTTTCAAATTATATATTACTCAGTGTTGCCTACCAGAAAATGGTATTTCCCAAGGTGATATAGAATTATTTAAAGCTACAACAATTATACTGTTGAGTGTTAGACACTTACCTGTGATGTTCCACTTAGGCTTCTCTATGATTTGAAAGATAAAAACAATTTCCTAAAACATGTACCTCATGTTTGAGCTACATCAGTGTGGAGGATGGGAAGGAGCAAGACATACTAACACTTCAGAAGTATTTTGGGATTCTCACTAAAACCCACTGAACTATCATAAGAGAAAATCTAGGAAGTTTCTTGCAGAGACTTGTATCTGTGTGTTGCAGTATGGTCTCATCCCTTATATAAAATTGTTTCCATTATTCATACAATATTTGCTAAATTAGGTGTGCATTTCTGCAAGCATTTTTTTTCCAGGGATGCTCCATATACATCCCTGACTGCCAGTTATAGTCCCTCTTGAGAGAAATGAAGCTATGAGTAATAGAGACAAACAGAGTGGAAAGTGGCCTAAAATGAAAATAAACATTAATAATCTTTAACCTCACACTGATTCATTGACTCACACAAATCAGCACTCTGGGATTTGGTCCCTAATACCGAGAGGGAACTCAAGGTATTAAGTCTTTCATCATAAAGGCACTTTAGCACTATCTTTAGCACTGGAATAGAATAAGGCCATGGCAGTGAGCTGGCAGCTCCTGCACCAAACCACCATTCTGGACCTGAGGCTGGGCATTTGGGGTGGGTGACTCTGGGGTGCTGTCATGTTCCTGCTGCTCATTTCCATCTCTTATATGGGAAGGCTTTGGGAAGCTCGAGAGTGAAGCCACCAATACACACAGAAACCTTCCACTTAGCCAAGAAGGGAAAGTGTGCTGGAGCAGAAGCTGGGAAAAGACAGGAAAAGCACCACTTTGTCAGAGTCATCCAGCTTAGAGGGCAAAGAGAGCTGAGAGCAGGCAGCTGAGTGCAGAGGCTGCAGCCCAGATCAGTCATCTGGAAAAATATTATGAGAAGACAACATACCACTTAATCCTTTCCTAACAATAGAGGTTGGAATTGTTTAATGGTGAGTACTGGATCTGGTCATTTTCATATCCCGCAGCTCTCCCACTATTGGAAAGAGCTCTCTTAGATTCCAGATCTATGAGACAATAAGGGTTTATTACTGCTTTGATCTTTCTATTGCTGTATAATTTACATATTTATCAAAATATTTTAAACTCCCCATCTACCTGTGTTCACTTCTGTTTATTCATCCATGACAGATTTTTTTGTTTTTGAAAACACAAATATGGATTTTTTTTTTGTTCTGTATAGTTATTATCAAAATTTTAATGAATATTGAAAAAATAAGTAAACTTTATTTGCAAACAGCCAATACCTTTATCTTTGTGTTTTAATACCATTTTTCTAGAAAGAAAAGCCAGTCTACTACTATGGTATACCCCTCTGGCTCAAATATTGTTCATGAGCATCAACACTGTAAGAAAATATTTTTCTCACCATTACCTTTGAGAAGCCTCCCACTCTTCACAGAAGATTCTCTACAGTGCTGTTGAGTCAAATCTATTTTGCCCGGAAAAATCTCAATATTCAAGATTCAACACTTCAGTGATCACACACTTAGAAGTACTCAGTCTTTAGATGGTAGGATGCCAATGAAGGGAGCAGCACCAGATGCTCAGAGTCCTCAGTACTGCTGAGCAGAACTCATAGGATGGCAGCACATAGCTACTAATACTTTACAAACATTATTTGGTGATACTTGAGGTGAAGATGAAATAAGTCTAAAATTTGTATCTATAAGCAGGAGAATGAAGATAGTAAATTAAATAGGCTGTAATTTGGGTGTTTATTTATTTCCTACACCATGCTTAGACTGAGTGTTGAGGAACATGAAATTGATATTTAATTGAGTAGCTTCTTCAAAAATAAGTAAGTAAACAATGTGTATGGCCAGAAAATAATTACTTCAGTTCCTTGCAAAAATATTTTTTAAAAGAAGTATAATGTTTCTAAATTTTGAATTTTGGACTATTACAGTAATCCCGATTTTAAAAGTCTGCCAGCATGTCAGGTCAGGGATATAGTTGTATTTTAGGTTGAATAAAAGTAAAATCCTGACACTGGATAGCAGAATGGATTTAGCTATGTGTAAGCAAATATCTGGAAAAGAATTTAAAAGTTCTGGATTTCAAGTCCAGCCTATGAATGCAAAAAGAACTGTGGGAACAGTAGATGTCTGGAGAATTTTCTTCTTCACAGTGCTAATATGAAACTCCCGCCAGGACTGAGTGCCATAGTTTTGAATTGGTAATTTCTATATTTCAATTTTAAATTAGTCCATTAAGAACAGAGGTGAAGCAGTCTCAGTGTCTCTCCAAAGTTCAGTCCTTCCAAGTCAGTGTTTTATGACTACTGCCTGTAGTAACCAGCTCTGGTTAGGGAGTCCTGCTCATGCTACAAGACACTGCCTGGATCAGACCATTGTCTATGTTGTCCCAAGACAATTCAACTGCAGTCAACACACCAATCCTAGGAAAACTCCTCCAAAGACATTCCTCCTGTCCCCACAGCACCAGGAGTATTTTTAGGGTGTACATTTATGGACATTTTTGGCTAAAGGTAAACAAATATGATTTAGATATTCTAATCCTTCCATATCAGAGTAGCCCTTTAGGGCTTATGTTCTTAAACTCAAGCTGGGGAGGGAGGCAGCCAGAGGAAGGTGTGAGGAAAAAACCCCCACAAATATTGCTTTCTGCTATTTTGTGATTAATTTCAAATAAAGCCTCTCTCCAATTTTCCAAAGCTGCCTCCCCCTACAATATAAACCATATAAATACATTAAAATGTGAAATATGTTATAATGCATATTTCATAAATACCCACTGCTGAAACTTAACCTTTGAGGCTATTCTATCAATTTAAAATTAATTTAGGAGCTGTTTTTTGTGTCCTTCCATTATACAGTTAATCTGCTGTAACCACAGAGATTAGTGTCATGGTCATCACAGTAAAACTAAAATTAATTTTTTAACAATCCTTTATTTTTACCATCATTTTTCCTATTACTGAAATGCACGTGATTCTAAGAAGGGTGACAGAACAGCTGATATGCAGTTATGATGAATTGTATTTCCTCCTAAATAACTGGAAATGTGACATGTAAGAACTAGGAAGGTCTGAATGGGGAAAGAATTGCACCTGCTTTATGAAATAAATAACACTGAAGCCATTTTTTAAATCTACAATTTCTTTGCTTTTGTAAGGGAGATACCACAGCCAAAGATTCATTAGAAATGTCATCAATCCCAAGTGGAACTCACTCATGAATTGCAGCATTCTCCCTGACATAGCATGTGATCTTCTTGTTACTCAGGAAAGTAGAAAATAAAAAAACCCTCATTTTGAGCACATTTATGTGAATATAGAGGAACTTTACACAGAAAAACAAATGACACTCATTTAAGTAAGCAAAGTAAAGAAAGTCCCATAAAGTTTTATTGCAGGATTGATTTTGTGTGTTTATATCTATTAATATGCTAAACATACCATGGCATTTGGTTTCAATACAGACTGAAAAAACAGCAAAGGCCAACAAGACCGAGGACAGCTTAGCATCAGAATTGCTATGGAAAAATAAGGGAAGAGGCAAACAAGCCAGATTAGAGTATTCTGAGCACCTGTTGAAAGGTTACTCCTTTCAATTAGAATTTTTCCAGACTGTGACCAAGAAATCCTAAAAGTCCTAGGGAAAAAGGTACATCAAATTTAAAAAGTTTGTGATCTGCATACATTTTCAAATGTAAATACAGGAACTAAGCATACCTTTGAAGAAGAATTATGACAACAAAATTTTTAAAAATGCAATTAACGTATAATGTAGTCACAAAGTCTGACCTGCCTTTAGTCAGACCCTGTGTGTATTTCTGGAGAATAATGACAAGGGCTTGACAAACCCTTAGGCCACAATGGCAGCTTTTATTCAATCCACTTTATCCATCAGTGCAGCAGCACAGCTTTGCACCATTGTGTTTGTGCTGAAGGTGGCCTGGACCTCCCCCAGCCCTTAGGGCACAGCTGATGGCAGCTCTTCATGCAGTGCTAGGTCCTCTGATGGAAACAAAATTCAAAAGGGAAACCTTTTCCTTTGGAGTAACCACCATCTGCACTGCTGGGGATTTTATCTTGGAGACCTGTGCTATTCATGTTTTATATCTGCTGTGTTGAACTCAATAGACGTTACAAGGTTCAGCTCAGGGTTTTTGGCAGTAGGGCCTTTATTTTTAACTGTCAGTGCTCATAGACATCTGTGCCTCCTCTAGTTTGCCTCCCTGCCTGCTACATTCATTTTAGTTAACATAACATTCACTAATCAACAGCTGAACAGGACTTGCCTAGATACCCTAACCATAACTTCAGAAAACAGCTGTTAAGCATCATTAAGAAAAAAGCAAAAAATTGGAAGTTACTTTCAAGCTCTCTCTACCCTCAGAAATCCCAGGAGAGGTTGACTGGGAAGCCCATTCCCTGAAAGCTGTTGCAGGCCCAGATTTCCTGGGTTTGGTTCTTGAATTCATTCCAGGTGATCCCACTAATGGTGATGGATTTACTCTAGGTTTGCTGATGGTGCCTTGAAGGCATGATCTCATGGCTGCTTCACATTCATCAGAAGTATTCATCAAAGTCCACAAAAAAAGTGGCAGTCCTGACTTCACTTTTATGTCCTTAGGGCTGTCTAAAAGACCCATCCTTCTGTTATTCCAACCTACCCAGCTACCCCAAGCCAAATCCTGTTCATTTTCACAAGCCACACTCTGGAAGTTAGTTCAAAGCACCCACATCAACTGTGATACTTCAGGAGCCACCAGAGGAAGCCCTTAGCAGCACGAGGAGCCAGACCTCCTTGAAACATTTTATGTGATAAAATTTGGTCTTCTTTTGCTCTTAATTTGTGCTGGAGAGCACTAGCTACCAGTTCTAGGTACTTAGATGAAACAGGAATGACAAAATCTGGCAGGTGTTTCCTTGTATCTTAAGCCTCATGCTTTGGAGTATTGTGATGCTAAACTGGACCTCAGTATTACCTCACTATTGCTCAGAATAGTATCAGTAAGTCATTAAATTAATTTCTCTTCACTTTAAACAATTGCCAATTTCTTCTCATACTGCTCTGCATTTTGATCCATTAAAACTACCTGGTAAATGTTTTGCCCATATTAGAGGTGAGCAACATTAAAAATTGTCTGATGTCATGCTGAAAGCCCACAAAGTAATTTCAGCTGAAAACTACAAATCCCCAGAATAGCAATATATATTTTGTGCAAAGAGAAAGCAGTGGAGAAGACAGGTTTGGGGCGGGGGGTTATTTTATTTTTTAATGCTGTTCTCAATTTACTTCACTGGTCATGAGACAATATCCAAAGGTCATAATTACTTTGGGCTGGATATGAAAAAAGTGGTCTCATGATGAAAGGTTTCCTACTCTATAGCTGCTTAGATTATTTTACTGCTTGGCTAATGGTTTGTTAAAAATAAGAAAAGAATGTTACCAGTGCTATTAGAAATATTCATTGCACAGAAACCTTCAAATTAAATTGAAGTATATGAGAAATCAGAGAGAAATCTAGAAAAACTTTAATGGACATCTGGGAAAAAATAAGAATTTTAGTTAAGCCTGACTATTTTTTTTTTATCAAAAGGGGAAAACTGAAGGAGGAATGATAGAGCATTTTTTGAAATCTCCCTGACAGTCCAAAAGAAATTCCTGGGCAAAGCAAATTTGACATCAAGGCCACCCTTCCCCTGAGGCATTTTGAGCCTTTCTCTATCTGACACTCTCCAGTCAGAAACTGAGCAAGAAAAGAGCTTTATTCCCTAAGACATTCACTTGCAACACAGGATACAAAGCTTCCAGATCTTCTGAGACATGGTTATTACTTCCAAAAGCAGGCAGAGAATCCACAGGAGACTGACCAAGAGCAGCTGACACATTAGCAGTGAACAAGATATTCTTTTGAGAAGTGAGAACTGAACCAGAGTGCTGTGTTTTGTGTGTGTAAACAATATTACTTTGAGTATGTAAAATGTGAACACTATTCCTAGTCTTTCTCTTCCAGCAAGTCACATTTATTTTGGTTTTTTTTGAGTACAAGACAAAATAATCCCCTTTTTTTGTGGTTTTGTTTTGTTTTCTTTTAAAGCAGAATGATCAATTCAAATTACTGTTTTAGCATCAAGTACATGAGCTTTTTTTCCTAATTGGAAATGATATTTGTATTATGATTGGTATTATAATTCTGCCCCAGTGATTGTCAATGATTTGCATAGCCTTACTTGCAGGTTTGTCACCAGCCTGGAGTGAGTTTGTTGTCCTAGAAATAAGCTGTGTAAATGCTAAGAATGCAGAGAAGGCCATCTGCTGAAGCACACAGGATGGCAGCAGAATAGTTGCACCAAAGTGTGCAAAAATACCCCATAGCTGCAAAAAGGCAATTTCACTGCTGCTTCAGAGGTGTTTAAGCCTTGTGCTTCCCAGGAAGATCTCTCATCAGCATTTCCTGCCGTTACACACAAGCCTTCTTTACCTTTCAGTTTATGCAGTTTACTGTGAGCCTCAGCCTTGAGACAAAAGCACCTTTTAAAGATGCAATTTTAAAGATTCAAAGAAAATGAAAGGAAGGACAATTGAGAAAAAAATAATCTTGTAGCTGTATTTTGTAGTTTAGTTGCTGAAATCAAACTGAGTTGATTAACAAATTAAGTCTTAATGAACATATTTTGAGGGCAATAAAGTCCAATAACAATAATAACATAGAGTCCTTGGGAGGATTATAAACAACAAATGCTAATGTTGTCCCCTTTCTATGACACCTAGTATTTAAAAATATTTTGACTCCATGAACTCTTCTAAAAAGATTAATAGGATTGATTTTTTCTTTCATATCCTTAATCTGTTCAACATTTCATTCTTTCACAGGCAAATAAATTCCTTTTCTCTGTTATTTTCCTTAAATCACTTTTGCCTTGAGATCACAAGTTTGATTTTTTTGTAAATAAATTCCATTTCTATACCAGAAACTTGAAAAAAGCCCAGGAAAAATAAGAAGAAAGCTTTTATCCTTTTCTTAAAAGACTTATTTTAATATATTAGGAAAATCAGAACTGCCATCTGAATAACGACCATAAATCTGCATTTTCAACCATTAGATATTATAAGGAAAGGGAAAAGGTCATTAATGCTTAGAGTGTGGTTGGTTTTACTCATTCCTCTGCTGCAGTGGCATCTCAGGATAAGCCATTTTACCCTTGTGGGGTAACAAGAAGGCAGAGTTCATAAGATGGACACACCAGCAGTGACTGATGTAACTCTAATGAGAAAAATTCACTAAGCACTAAGTTTGTACAGATAAGCAAGTAGTGTGTTTGGGAAGAGTACAGTTTTAGGGCAATAAATCTAATAAAAAGGTATTGATACCTGGAGATATTACACAAAAATAGAAAAGAAAATAAAAAAGATGCATCAGGAATGAAAAACTTGAGAATTTTCTTCTCACAGTTCAATTCTCAACTAAGGTCACACAGCATATGCTCATTGGCTTGCACGGTTTCATTCTGTAATGTGTTATTTAATTTTGTAAACAGATTAACTGACTTAGTTTGTCTCCTAGGGGTATGCAGAAGTGGATAAATTTGGTACAGCTCCACATAAAAAGAGATAAACTTATACTCTTGCCCACACTGCTGTATTTACTAACTTGAGTGACTTAGAGTTTGCAGGCTGGTTTGCTCAGTCCATGAGAGACTGGATTCCAGACTTTTCTTACCACTACAGTCACATTTACTCACATAGGTTTCTAGGAATTTACTTGCAGTAGTCAGAAAAGCTGTGATACTACTCCTCTTGTAGATATTTGGCGTAATTTTAGTTTTACACCTTCATAAATCTGAAAATAAGATATAGTGTAAGAGCAGTTATAGCAGAACCCATCTCTAATAGATCCAATTCCCAACTAGTTTGATATCACTTTTGAAACACCTGGATGTCCAACATTTTAGCTACCTGCTTGAACTTCTGACTAAATTCAATTTCATGTCATTTAGGTTTCTAATCAGCAGTTTATCTTTTTATCTTTTTAACTGTCAATGGCTGCCTGCTAAAGGTTCTTTATCAGTGCACAAGCTGTTAAGCACAAAATCATCACTGCAACACATATCTTCCTAAACCTGAAAATACTTAGTGAGGGAAGAATTATTTTGGTTTCCTTTAAGCAATGCAGAATTTACTGAACTAAAATGCTATCCTGGCTCTTTAAAAAACTTGATAATTTTCCATTAGGTTTAATGTATATTTAATTAGAAAATAATTGTTTCCTTACACAAATTTCAGCTCAAAGCCAAAGCTAAGTTATTTGCAGACATAAATAAAGAGACAAGGCCCCAGAAAAATCTTAGAGCACGCAGAGTAAGCAAACTCAGTCAAGCATATGGGTCCTGACATGGGTGCAGAGGGGAAACATATGGCTACGCTCGCAGAAGAGATTCACTGCATCCTTACATGTTTCGAGTACAAAAAGGAAAGCAGTTTGAAAACAAGCTGTGCATTTTGCTGCACACAGCCATAGAGGCCTCCTTCTCTACAGTACTTAATATTAAATTATATTATTGCAAATTAGGTGTCAATGACAAGGAAAAGTCTAGAAATAGAGCACTATGCACTTCTGTCATCTATGTACAGAGCAGAGTAGGCCAGATGTCCACTGGCACCAAGTGACCAACTCCAGGGAAAGCAGCAGATAATTTCTGGATGGAAAACAGAAGACAGTTCTCCCCTCGGTTTGACAGAAGGCACTGTGATGGGAGGGAACATTGTTTGAACACTGCCAGAATCTCCAGCTTGCTCCCTGGACAGTAGCACTGATTGGAAATACAGATATACATGGAATACACTCAGAGAATTTTTTAACTTTTAATGGGATTTATAGCATGCTCTGCTGTTTCAATGGCTATCTTTTTCTGAATAAACAAGTAATTCCCTTCAAAACTGTATTTGTGCAAGTCTTACATCCTCTGGGGACTCTATTATCCAAGGTGTTATTGCAGTACCTAATGCAAATGAAACACCGTCAATAAATAAAACATAGTTTTACTAATATTTCAAATTGGATCTCTTTGACATCTGTTTAAATCGATTTATATTCACATCAGAATTCACAGGTATTTCTATAACATCCTATTGCTTTAATTCTAAGCATTTCAGATAAATTAATTAATGTGAATTCCACAATAATCTCTCCCAGACACATTATTTTCTAACATTTTGCAGATGTTAGACTGGGGCACCAAGGCTAAGAAATATGACTAAAGCCCAGTAAAATATATTGAAGAGGAAACATAATAATTCGTATTTCCCAAATTTAAGGCTAAATGCTCAATTGAATGCAGTTTTTTATTGGGTTTTGCATCTTCCTGAATACAGGGTAGAAGGTCCTTAATTAAATGCTTAAAACTCGAACTATTTGTGTGTCAGATAGTTTCTCTTTCAGCATACATTACTTGCAATATCTTTATATTCCCTGGAAAAGACAAAGTCTGTTTGTACAAATATTTATCAGGTTACATCATGCACAAATGCAGCAATTAGAAAAATTGCAAGCTGCTCTATTTAAATATTTTAACTTCATAATAATTCATTGACATAATTAACATTAAAAATCAGAGCAATACATTACACTAGTGTTACTATTACTGTTTCTATTACTTCGTTGCAGAGAATTAATTATATCCATTATCTTGCTGCCGTTATGAACCTGTCAGAAGTTTCAGGAGGCAAATCAAATTTTCCTTTTTAATAATACAGAATTATCAAGTCCCTAAAGTTCCACCAGTAACTGATGTTGTATAACAGAGGTAAGCAGAGCTTTTTGAAACTGGCTGCATATTTCCCCTTCAGCCATGTATTTTGGAGTGTGCTGATGTGGAGAGCTGGTCCCTCCCAGCAGAGGGGCTGGGGACAGCTGTGCCCCTGCAGATGCAAACCCAGCACACCCTCCTGGCCCGAGAAGCTGCACAGCTGCCTCTGGGGTGCTGTGCCAGGGGCACACTGCAAACACACTTCTTCTTCTTCCTGCATCTGGGAAGATTGCAAAGAAATGGTAAGTTCGGGAATTTCACGTGAAGTCACTCCCAAATACAGAAATCTACATTGAAAGGAGACATGAGACCTTGGGATCATTCCCCAAGCTAACAGAACTCAGTGGGAAAAAACTGGGGGTGTTCACAGGGTTGACTCCATTGACCCATTTGGCAGCAGACAAATTCTGACACTCGTCCCTGAAAGTACCTGTTGAGAAGGCTCTGTTATTTGAGGCTTTCTTCAGAAGAGAACGATCTAGCCCAAAGTAATTATGTGCTCCTATTGGCTTTTAGGGTTTAGTTAAAAAACCAATTTTCTAACCAACTACTCTTTAATTTAGAGAACACAAAGAATTGTGCAAACAATTTTGTACCTAAATTAGTAGTGATTCTGAGATATATGACTTTATTTGGAATTTAACCCACTTGCAACAAGAGAATTTGGCCTTTTATGTGGGTGAAATTTCGTTTGAGATCACTATCCATGTGATCCACTATATCCTCACCCCTCCAGGGAAGAATTTAACTGTGTGGATTAGAGAGCAATATGAAACTAGTTTTACTTTTCAATTCAAATCAATGAAACTTCAGATACAAATCTAGTTAGCAAAGAAATTGAACACCATTTATATTTTAAGACCCTGCTTTGAGGTTTTTCATTAGACCCTGTACTGTTGTTTTTCATTACAGTAGTATAAATGTAGTTGCACTTTACCCAGATTTATGAGAATATCACAGAGCTCAACTTATTACAATTAACATTCCAATTACATTTCTAGAAGTGTTTTAGAAAGGCCATTTAGAATGCTTTGACAGGAATTTGATGCACAGTTCACTACCACAGCAAATCACACTTAGAAAGAGAGCTGGAAATTGTACATGCTTTGAATCTTTCATACTGATTTTGGCTGAGCAGTCACAATGGTTACCTTCCAGAAAATTCAAGAACAAATTGTCAGTGTATGTTCCACCAGCCTTCCCTCTCTCTAAGTGGAAAATACAACTCAGCAGACAGAAAGTGGCATGTATGTAATTGTACTCACATGCACTTCAACCACACTGCAATCTCCACTGATGTACTCTCCTTACACAGCTCATTTGCAGCCTTGATTGAAAATAATGAAGAGCTAACATACACAAAATGCTTCAGAATGTTCTAAACCTTATCCTTTATGTTGGGCACTTAAATTTGATCTACTGGCTATTATCCCTAATTACGTCTCTGGAGTTTAAGAGAGAGTGACACAGCCTGAAGCGCACCACTGAACCACACTGAGCTCTGCCTTCAGCTCAGCACTGGTGCCAAGCCCCAGACCTGGGCTCCAGCTGGAGAACAAGGTGTTTTGGTAATTGGGGCAGGCTCTGGAGGGATGCTGGAAGCTGTGACTCAAGGCCAAGGGGCAGGGGGTGCCTCCTGCCCTGGGCTGGGGAGTGACAGGGGCTCACCTGTGGGGAGTGGGCTGCAGTTGAGTTACAGACATGGAATCACTTCTATGTCTTCACATAGAAGACTTCTCAAGCTGGAGAAGACATTTGAGTGCAAGTGCTAACCCTGGTTTTGAACAACTGCATGTTTTTTGAGCACTTGAGGCAAAAGAGTTTTGGCAGAAAGCGAGAAAATTATAGCCCCAGGAAGGATGAGTGAAAAAGCAATGTGGGTTTAGACCTTGCAAGAAACCAATCATGCAAGGAGGGAAAAGGAGCTGGAAACTGCACTTAAACAAACAAGGGGGACAGCTCACAAGACATGGAAGCTGGAACTTGTGACTTCTATCAGCAGGAGAAATTCTCCCACTCTTCCCTCACATCTGAATGTACAGGACCAGTTCAGTTCTTGGCAGTTAATAGCAAAGGAAAGGGAAGAGAAAAAATTTAATGAAATGAGGCTTAAAAGACATCTCAGTTAGTTATGACCACCAAGAACCCTCTCTTCTCAGCTGTCACTTGAACTTCCAGCCCAAGTATTTTGCACTTTGCCAGCTGCCCTCTTTACTGAGCAGTCAGTCCTGGGTTTTCTTTCAGTAAGGAACCAAATCCTAAAAACCCTGCATAATTTTAGGCAGTCTAATAACATTATGCTATTGTACATAGAACACAGAAAATCCTTCATGCATCCAGCAACTTCCCAGTCTGAATGTTTAAAGTATTTCCCAGCTCAGCCATGACTTCTCTTTTGGGTCCTGCTTCTGCCTGCAAAATTCAATGTATTTGATATTTTCACATGTGCCTTTGATTATTGCCTTCATTGCTGTTCTAGTTTTGTATTTTTTGTTTTTCACTAAGTGTGCTTTTAAGAAAATCTTCTAATTCATAATGTGAAAGGATTTTAGCAAGTTTCCAGAATTTGCCTTAAAGCCAACGCTTAATTGGAGTCATACCAAATTACATTAGTCCTGACACATAGCATGTGCCTGACATGCATGAATCATTTCCTCCTTTGGAGTTAACTCTTGCCTGGCATGAGTTAGTGCCACTGAAGAATGACAGCACTACACCAATTCCCAATTTCCTGTTCTTTAATGGTGCATAAGTTAAAAAAAGTAGAGTCATCTACTTAGAGCAATGCAAAAACAGTGCATGATTGTCCAGAGTTATTTTATTCCATTCTCAGCTGGGATTCATATACCTTCTATGAACCATGTTCTTAAAACTTAAGTGGTTTACCTGCCCTCACCTCACCACATTATGTACATGGAACCATGGAAGCATCTATTCTTACACATTAATGGGAAGTCTCAATGGATGTAAATATTTCATGATATAACTCACTTTGAAATCAGGATGTATTTCAGGGGAAATGCCATTCACAGAGATTCTCTAATTGCCTTAGAGAGTTAAAAGATTGCCCTGTGGATTTCCCCACTCAAAACCTTTGAGTATTTCCTATGATCTGCTGCTTCATTTATTCATGAAAAACGTAAGAACACTAAGTTTTCAAAAATAGATTTAAATTAGCCAACAACATAACAAGACAGAGTTATTGACTGTATTTAACTTCAACCCATGAGTTTAACTGCATGGTTAAGAAGGGCACCCCCATGATGTGGGAAGTGACTGTTTCTGAAGCATTCTGTGTTGTCCTCTAGCTTTTGTGCCATGCCAGGATGGAAGCTGGACCTTTCCCATGACTTTTTGTCCAACTTTCATCTTTGTAAAGACATAAACAACAGTGAAGCTTTATTCCTAGCCACTCCCACCATACTGTGAAGTGCCACCTCAGGCATGCAATTTCCCCCATCCTCTCGTGGCCTTATTCCACCACGCATTTCAGCACTGCTGCTGCAGGTCCCGTGCCCTGGCTCTGCTCGAGGAGTTGGCAAGAGGCCCCACTGAAATCAATGGCAAAATTATTCTTTCATCTGAAGCTCCATATGGCAATATCCAACTGATTGCCAAAAAGAGAAATTATTCACAGCTATTAGCAACCTTTTCTCCTACCATTTTTTTTCAGTTGCAATACCTTGTCTTTTTTATTCTTTTAGCTCCCTATAAAACTGTAATGATACCAAAGTTATAGTGAAAATGCAGAAAGGTGTAACATCACATAGGTAATTATACTTTCTTTAGAAATTAAGATTCACAAATAAACATAATTTGAATGAAGCACTGAGAAATCAAGGTCTCTTTGATTAATCTATTTATATTTAGAAGTCTATGACTGATGTGTTATTTTTTGAATGTCAAAACTTTTTTATATTAAGGTGAAAGTACATGCATATACAAGCAGCATTCATTATCTCTGGATAATCAGCACAGGAAGAGACCCCAAATGTCAAATTCACCTGTGAAATTAAGAGAGAAAGTTTCAAAGAGAGAGCAAAACAAATCGGGTATGACAGAGCATGACTGACACCTGATCATGCACTGATGGGTTCATATCTCAGTAGCAAACAAAAATATAATAAAAGTGCAGCACGGTGTGGAAAGAAATAGAAAGACTTTAGGTGTTGTGCTAATGAGAACAAATAACCTTTGGAGTATAGAGCCCAGAGAGAAATGGGTTGAGCCATCCATTATTCAAACAACAGCCAGCCCAGTCTTCTTAGATGGCTTTATGAATGCACCAATAATGTCTGTATTGCTCCTGCTTTTCCAGAAATGCACCTTGCCATAAGTTCTAGTCCTTACTAGGAATGTTATGAGCCAGAATTTGAATTCTGTTTTTAATAACAATGACATAGGAGGTTTAGTGGAAATGCCTGGTAAAAATCTCATAGCAATGGAAGTCCATCAGACTGGCAGTATGAAAAAGATGTCAGGAAGTTATCATCACATTTAAAATAACCTAAGGCTGTTCTTTCACTAGTTTAAGCCATATATTTTTATAGATTTGTATAATAATAATAATAGTAAAAAGCCATGACAATATTAACATTTTTAAAACTATTATATTAACATTATATTATATTAACACTATTATATTAACATTATTAACACTATTTCCTAAAGAATGCACTCTTGTAATAAATAAAAGTCTATTTGATTAAAGATTTAATAATGAAGTAATAAAGTTTTATCTTTATAGACAGAAATTAATTCATTACTGTGAATGTATATTTCACAGTCCTTAAATAAGTATTGAAGAATAAATTACATGTGATTGGCATTTAGTCTGTGATATTAGAGTTTTGGGGTTCTGAGTGAAGGAATTTGCTTTTCACAAAGTTCTACAAAGCCATAGTGCAATGTCAAGGTTGTAGTTTAGAAAAGAAACAGGAATAAATAAGTTTTTCCATATGAAGAAAAGCTTTATGAAGGATCTGCAAAATGTCTGTAAGTACCAGTTTTCAGTTACAGTTTTTGTAACTTCAAATCTCACAGAAGTTATAAGCTAAATCAATGTTTGTTTGGATGTGTTATCTATATTGCTGGCATTGCAGTAAATAATCTTATAACAAATGCACTTACATGACCCTCTTTCTCATGTCTAAAACACAGGAAAATAAAGACTCAAGAAAGAAAATGTACTAACCCTTTCATATTGTGACATGCACACAGCAATAACCATAGGCAGAATAAAATCTAAATCCATAATGCATGCTCACATCACAGTAGGACATGGACAAAATCCAACAGCATGAAATAACTTACTACCATGTCACTGCTTCCTTATGCACTAACAAATAAAATTTTTAAAGTCATAAAACAGAACAATAGTTTACCCTGTTAAAAAAATAAAAACAAACCACCAAACATAAAAAAGTTTATATTTTTATGTTAAGGCTCTTCCTTTTTAATGCTATACTAAAAACTGTATGAACAGATATTTTAAACAAGTCCTCCTCAGAAATAGTGAAAAAAACCCCACTGGAATGCATGGGGGGGGTGGGGTGGGGGGGCAGGGAGAAGAAAGGGAAAAGAATCCCAGCAGATCACTCCATTCCAAAACCTTTGGATAAGCATGAAGCCTCATGGATGGCAAGATAAATAAAGTGTAACTCAACCCCTCTGTAAGCATTGAACAGCCTCCTAAATTGAAAAGCTATATTAGGTTTCAATACCCTTTATTTTGGAGAGAATTCAACAACACAAAGACACGAACAAGATAATATTCAGCAATGAGAATCTTCATAACGTGCAGATGTAACAAGTGATGTATTTGACCTGCATAAATCTGAAGGTCATGTTGAATTCTAGTACTGAAGATTTTTATACTGGAAAGATATCAAAGAATGTCACAGTACTTTTTTTTGCAGATTGCCAACTACAGATTATTTCAGCTTGAAATGCAAAAGTAACAAAACTCTGTATCCTTTCCATTTATGCTCATACTTACCACGAAATTCTTATACTTCTCTGTATATTCTTTTCCTCTTATGTATAACTGCAGTAATTTAAACAAGCAAACACCAAACCAAACAAACATAAAACCCCCAAAGACAACTTTGAAAAAATCTCCTAGTGGATAGAGATTTCCTATGACATAGAAACAGAGGCTTTCCTATTTTCTAGTTTAAATTTGATGCTACAGGATCTTGTTGTAGATTAGCCTTCTATGTTTATAAGTATTTTAAAATGAAATTTGTTTTCATCCATAAATGTGTATTTCTAGATCATGAGCAAAATACATGCTGGTCCTATTAGTTCCTTAAGTCTCACCATAAAAGATGTTTATACGTCTTTCCCCTAAAATTTGCCATGTTATCAATGAAGAGACCTATAAAATTTATTTGAGTAAGAAACTTATCTTTGGTTTATACAGAGTATTGTTTATGTTCAATAGTTCATTCTTTCCACACCTAAGTCTCCTTTTTACCTCTTCTCTCGGGCCTAAAATATTAGGCATTCATTTGCCCAAAGGAATTATTTTCAGCTGCTTTTTCTGAAATTGTGTTCCTCATGAAAGTGTGGCCTACATTTCTCTCTTAGATGTATGCGCTTCCATTTCTCTGTGCTAAGGTACAGTTAATTCTTTAATTAAATAATTCTTTCCCAGATGGCTGAAGTCATATCTAGGGGATAGTTACAGCCTAAGATACACAGCAGCAGCTCTCTCCAGCACAGGAAAAATTCTCATGCGAAAAAATTCCCCCCTGAATATAACAGGAGCACAAAGAGCTGTTCCAAATTCCACTGATTTCAGCATGAAATGGATTCAGCTCAGGAGACCTAAAGAGAACAACACAATTTCAATTCTCTGGGTATCATAAGGGAAGTGGGAAGTGGGGGGGGAAGTACTACTAATGACAGCGTGGGAGTAGAGCAATTGTTTCCACAACTCTCAAATCAAAGCACACTAAATTGTGTTTCAGATTGGGAAAAGCCTGAAACTGTAATGCAGAAAAGAGAGGTTTAATTTTATGTATCCAGGTCTTATCAAAACAACAGGAAGAAATTCTAAATATGAAAACTCTAACCACACATTGGGCCCAAAAATCCCTTTTAAAAAAAATCTAATTAATGCTTTTCATGGTGGAAATAATCTTTTTATTACTATTGTGCTACAAGGTTCTAGCTATGATGTACATAATGTATATTTCTTTGTGTGAAGCTTGACAAATCCTCTAGACTACCCGCACACAAGTTAATATACCAAATAGTTTTAGAACCTGCATATTCATTTTGCCTACAAGTCTTTGATAGAACCCCTTTGTTTTGTTTGATTCCTTATATAACAAGCTACACTTAAAGGAAGGCACAAATTGTGGAATACCAGGTTTAATCAGATCTGCTGTTTCCAAACCTTCTTGGTTGAGTGCTTAGGTCTAGCGCAACCTTCCTCCTTTGCCCCTTCCTTTTCCACTCTACAGTCTAAGAAACTGTAAAAGCATCCAAGAAATTATAATACACAGTAACGCTGTTTGCAAACATTTCTTTTAGAGATGAAATAGCAATTTAAAACAATAACTGAAATTATACTGCAACAGAATGTAATTAGCTACAGCTACAGAAAGAACACAACCTCTAAAAATGTTACAGACACAGGAATATCGTGATTTGGGCATAATGGAGCATAGCTGAGGCAAATCTATACATCTCTACAACTGATTTATAACACAGTAAAAGAGATTCCAGCTCTATTTTCCCCAAACTTAAAAAAATCCTCCACAAATTACTTCCTAGTGTTCACACTGTACAAATATGGGTGCCACATGTACAATCCTATTTGATTACTTCAAAAACCAAGCAAGAAAAATAATTAATATATTCTTTTCCTCCCTCAATTAAAAAAAAAAATCTCCAGGGGTTTTGCTCAGATTAGGTCCACCCCCATGACTAAATGAAGCACATCTTAAAGGGCAAACAACTTCACCCTGCCCACCTTTCACTACAAGCTTCCTTCTGTAGTAATTATTCCTCCCAAGACAGGTTAACAGTGTGCATGCTTGCAGATGATTTTCCTGTACTTTATGGCTTTCATTCTGTTCACAGTTGAAACAACACCCATAGTAACCTCACTGACAGAGCAAAGGACAGATCCTACTGTGCTTGTTCTCCAGTCCCCTCTGTGTGCTGGTTTGGCACTAAAGACCACCCAAGGAAGTGATTTTTTTCTGTGAGGAGCAGCTAGGCTTCCTTTATGTCTGACAAAAACCAATCAGTGATTGGTTTTGAGAACTGACAACTGGTTAAACCACTGAAAGAGATGGACAAGCCTCTGTGAGATTCCCATTTTAAAATGAACAAACCCTGGGAAAGTTCTCTTTTGTTTCCGGCCTCGCAGACGGTAACACCGGCCGGGCTCTCTGCATGGCCCTGAGGTGTGGCTAGAGCTATTGCTCTATGGCCTTTTTTGGCTGTCAGTCTGCACTCTGAGGAGGCAAGGAGGATGGGGATGTCTTCTGCATAGGATAAAAGAGAATTTATTACTCTGAGAAATTTGGGGTCAAAAGACAAAAACGCAGGTGTGCAGCAGATGAAATATGGGGGAGGTTCAAGGGNACAGCAAACACCAGAAAACAGCCATAGAGCTAGAAAACTCATCCCTGCTTTTTGGCTGGGCCCTTACAATCCTAGCCCAGCCCCAGCACAGCCTTGAAAGACTCTTTATTGTAAATAGCTCTGGCTGCCACCTGGAAGAGATCACAGGACCATCCACTGCCCAGGCAAGGTATTAACTCTCTCACTGCCCAGAATGAGACTTGCAGACACTTTGTTCTCCCTCCTGAATGAAAGAAAAGGACCAAGATGAAGATACGCACAGAAACAGGGAAAAGTCAGCTTCCAGATGAGGGAAGGAGGAGAGTNTCATTAACTTGAGCAGAACATACTAGAATTAAGTAGAAATACACTGCAACAGGGCCGGTTTTCAACCAGGGCCCCAGTAGAAAGGGGGAGGGGAGGCCAGCTCAGTTGCTAAGATCCTAGCCCCCCATCCCCAGCGTGGCCAGGGAGCCACAGCTCGGTAGACCCCGGCCCTGCCGCCAGCCCGGAGCAGCTCCGGAGCAGCCGGGCCCACCCTGCTGCCCACATGGCCTGGGGGAGAGACAGCTGGGAGAGAACAGAACGGGGTCTGGGGGAGAGAACAGAACAGGGCCTGGGGGAGAGAACAGAACAGGGCCTGGGGGAGAGACAGCTGGGTCCCATTCTGGCAAGGTCCCCCACACACCCTTGCCTGCTGGGCAGGGGGAAAGAAAGACCATCAGCCTACAGCTGGAATTGAATACAGCAAACACCAGAAAACAGCCATAGAGCTAGAAAACTCATCCCTGCTTTTTGGCTGGGCCCTTACAATCCTAGCCCAGCCCCAGCACAGCCTTGAAAGACTCTTTATTGTAAATAGCTCTGGCTGCCACCTGGAAGAGATCACAGGACCATCCACTGCCCAGGCAAGGTATTAACTCTCTCACTGCCCAGAATGAGACTTGCAGACACTTTGTTCTCCCTCCTGAATGAAAGAAAAGGACCAAGATGAAGATACGCACAGAAACAGGGAAAAGTCAGCTTCCAGATGAGGGAAGGAGGAGAGTTGTGGGCAAAAGTTTCTCTTTTCTTAAGCTATAGAGACGAGACTTGTTTCTGTGTAACACACAGAGCTTATGGAGTAGATGAATGTTTTAATTGTAGATATGAGCAGATGCATTGGTGCTAGAGTAAGCAGATGTTGATTCCATAGGCATGAATAGAGAAGACATGAAGATCTCTGCTGTCCCTCAGGGAAGAAAAACCTCTGTTTTCAAATGTGAAGAGAGCTTTTGTTTGAACTGTTATAATCCTTAAAGTGTGCCCCATAAGTTGATATGGTCCTTAATAATAGTTGTGGGAAAACCGTTGACTGTGGAAGGGATTTTTTACATGGTGATCAGATTTCCATTCTCCTGTACGACTGATCACTATGACATTGAGGCCAAGAAAAAACTGTTTCTTATGGAGAAAAAAATCTCCATAGACTGAAGAGAAGTCTCCTCTTCCACGTAAATTGGTGAAAGACTTTTTTTTAAAAGATGATAAATTGACTGATTTGCTTCTGTGCATTGCCAGTCTGAAAGAAAATAAGTTGTGGAGGGAGGAGAAGTGTTCTGAAAGTTTTATTCTGATTTTTATTATTTTTCCTTATAGTTTCTAGTAATAAAAGTTTTCTTTGTACTCTTCAAAGTTTAAGCCTGTTTTGTCTTCTTCCTAATCCTATCTCACAGCAGGAAATGAGTAAATAATTCTAATGGGTGCACTGGCAATTTGGCCAATGCTAAATCCACGACATAAATTGATGCGTTGGCCAGAAAATCTCAAATTGGCGAACCAAAACTACTACACAAAATTTCCACCCGGTTAAATCCAAACCACGACACTGTTAAATGTGGGAGATTGTAACAGGCTCTTGAAATTTCTGTGAAAGACAATTTTATTTCCTCAGGGCTGGTATATCAGTAGGAATGAAAGAGCTAAATGCCAATTTGCCATATAATGAGAGGAGTATGTTTTCAGAAGAGGCAAAGAAGCCACGAATTCCTCCATTCCACTTCTGGTCAAATGCCATTTCCCCAGCATTAGCAAATCAGCCTATCTGTGAAACAGAGAAAAAGCTACTAATTGTGCACAGGTATTCAAAGAATCCAGCTGCTGCACTTGATCCATTCCTTGTGGAACTTTACTGAGTTCTAGGATGAGATGTGGCCAGTTGCTTTCTGATCTCACAACTGAAAATGAAAAGGGCTGCCATGCTTAAGCCCAATTCCCCAAAGTGACAGCAATTCTCACTTATTCAGAACAATTCCTGGTAGACACAGGTATCTTAGAAATAGATAGGAGCACTATGTGGAAAATGAAGAAGTCCTTGTTAGGGCTATTCTTAGACGTAAAGGTGAAGTAGTTAAAATATATTACCATCCATTCATAACAAAAAAAATTTTCTCCCTCAGTGAGGATGAAAATTGGATTCAACTGCAAAGCAATTTAAAGTGAATTTCCCACTCTGCAAAGTTTATATGGCATGCAGCAGATTATCTTCCATCTGCAGGTGCAACAATTAAATCCACTGAATAAAATTAAACTATTCGGGGTAGGCAGATGAGTTCTGTTGCTATTTCTCCACCAATATATTTAATGAGGAATTGTGTCCAGTGTTGTGAGAACAAAGGACATTTTTACATTAATTCTTGTCAGCCATTTTATTTGATAGACTTTTCTTCATCACTCTGGGGATTTATGGGATTTATAGGATTTAGTATAATGAATAAAAGAACTAAGTTATTAAGTCTGATATCCAAACCCCAGCAGTGACTGCTGAAAAAATTATTTATTCTGTAATATCAAGGTAATTATTTATTCCCTCAAGCATAAATACATTTTCTTTCTTTTTTTTGGTACATTTAAAAATAATTTTTCAATGCAATCATCACTTGTTAAGGAATTTAGAATTTAAGAGGAAAAAAAAAATTGAGAGACTATTTAAATAGACATGGAAATAACAAGAGGCCTTTGATCTCTTCACGTTGAAAATAAAAATTGAAGGAAAACTCAAAAGACAGTTTAAAAACTCCAGTTACGAAATAATCTAAAAGAACTATCTTACTTTTTCAGAATTTTCTTTTCTCTTAAGAGAACTAGCTTATGGAACTAGACATTAAGATATCTTAAGCCTCCAAAATTCAGGAAAAAAAATTCAGCTAAAATATACTGTCAAGAACTGCAGTCCTACAACTTGTTTTGATTAGATTTCTAATTTTGATAGTGAGCTACGCTGTATCAACGAGGTGAAAGAGTATTTTGGCATTTCACAGGACCTAAATATTGTGTGTCAAAGTAAAATGAAGTGTGCAACGTACTGTTCCATATCCCTCCTTTCTCCTCCTGATAGTCTTATCTGATTTAGGTCCTGTTCTGCAAATCCCCCTCTGATTTGAATCTAAAATGGGACACTCAAGGAAAGAATAGCAACAGCACAGTACCATGAGCCTTCATTCAACATCTATATTGAAAAAATTGTTTCTACACACATAGTAATTTGAATTTAAGATTTCACTAAGAAGTTGATTTCTTGAATTTTAATAAAACATAGCACAATTTGCTTTTTACATATGCCTTACGTGTGAATTCAGAAATACTGACAGACTACTATGGAAGTCTGGGGATCACAGTATAGGGTTTTTTTTAGTTCTAGCCTTTTCATCACAAAATTCCTAGACTGGATGATTGCAAGATGCAAACAACTGCCTGTTCCCTATTCTCTTGAAATAAATTAAAGCAAATGATTCAGTAACAAAAGAAAGGAGAAATGTGTCATTCTTGCTATTAATGAAACAGACAACTATTCATTCTTTTTTGCATAGACACACAGAGCCCTGTTTGTGGTAATGCATTTTGGTTCCACATGTGGCAAACTGCAGGAGATGTAACTGGTTACAATTCTGAGACACCTGGAGCTTCAGTGTGGGGATGGTTAAGGGGACAAAGCACTTCCAGGAGGCAGCAAAGAGCCAGTTCAGTGGACAGGGACAGCTCTGAAGGATTATTCAGTCAGAAGGTCAGAGGTACGCAAGCAATGCTGAAGGCAGCAGGACACACACACAAGGAACCTCACCTACTATTCCTTCTGTATAGGACCATGCTGTGAGGCCTCTGAATGCTCATCTTCATTAAAAGCATTCACATTTCTTGCTGAATACAGCAGGAAAACTCCCTCTTGGGAAGACAATGGAGATTACTTCAGAAACCTGAGCAGGAAGCACAGTATGTAAGATTGTTTTGCTCTACAACTGCTTGGTCACAAAGCTGACAACTGGAGTATAACTGACACAAAGTTCCATTTCAAAGAATGCCATAAAATTACTTTCTTTGCCCAAGAAATAGTGGCTTTTCAGCCAAGAAGCTCTTTTCTTACAGAAGGTTCTCAGGGGATTCCTTTATAGCTCCCCTTTTCAGAAAGACACCCTTTCCTACTCTGTAGCCCAGGTGATGTGGGTGATGACATCAAACAAGCACAACAGAGAACTTTCTACCTAGAATGTTTTTATACTCTATAGAAGCTCTTGGCATGCAACCCCCGAATCAGGCAGTAATTTGCAAAAGAGAAAGGGGTGCAGTTTGCTAAGTGTCTGACACTATCTGAACAAGGCAGTATGTCTGGAATGAGTTAATATGATGGATTCTGGTATCCAGGGAGCAATGAAGTGAGCTAACAATATTCAACATTTCTCTCAATATTTTTAAACTTTTTTTTTTAATTAAAAAATGTGTTTATTTACAACTTACAGATAAATTTGACTCAACCACACAAAACTCACACAAAAATATTAAAAGGTCATTTGATTGAAATCAATTAAATTCCTGCATATTAATGTCAATAGCTACCATTCATCCAATGTCAACTAATATGGTGATCTGTAGGGGATCTTTGTTTCCCCAATGTATAGGCACTAATTAAATTACTTCAACCATGTTCACACTGTACACGCTCAACTTTAAGAGCTACAGTCAATTCCCTCAGGATTAGTTGGGCAGACTTCCCCTGAAAAACCTGAAATCTCATGGTAATTATGTAGTCTCCTTTCTTCTGCTTGCATTCAAAAATGCTATCAGACTTAAAAGGTCATATGCCACTTCATCACATTTTTAGCTGGTGCAAAGGTCCATCATTAAAGAATGACAGAGAAACTCCTGAGGTATTCTAATCTGTTTCCAGAGTTGTACCTGCCCATGGATTGCCTAGCTTTGTGGTGTGACACTTTTCCTTTCTTACTTCACCCTTGGCTGAGCTGAATACAAATTCAAAGTCATTTCCTTCTCCTTCTTCTTGTAGATAGGCAGAAATATCAATGGATTTCAGCTGTCTTTTGAAATTACATTGATGAGTAAAATGCAACTTAAAAAAGAAACTCAACAAAAACAACAAAAAAACCCAACCCCAAAGTGAGCAAAAGTGAAATATGAAGGCTGCCAGCCTTTATTTGGAACTCTGAGGCACTTCACTATGAAAATTGGAAATTATACCCGTTGTGCATCTGGTCCAGAGTTCTCTTTTAGTTCTCTCTCTAGTTATAGATAAGGAAATAATGAACAAGCCTGGAAAGAGTGAAGGATTAAAGGACATTGCACAGGAATTGGTAAAGATTTCTTTATGACTTTTGGATACTCTTTTGAGCCTGAAAAATAGATTCAGCAAATGGCAAAGCCACAGTTTGGAATGCACTTAGTGGAGAAAACTCCTGGACAATTACATCGTGATTTTAACTTTCATTCAGTAAGCAATGCACCTACGAAGTTCTATATATCTAAGTACAAACTTGTGGGAGAAGAAATAAACTGCCCAGTGTCTAAAAAATACCCACATGAATTCTGCCTGGCTAAGCAAAAGTCACCTGAGAATTCTTCAAAATGTACATTCTATTCATATTACTCAAAAATGCTTTTTCATAAAGTAAGCTTAATCTAAATAACAAGTAAGCCAAACTGCTTCCTAGAATGCAATGTTTCAAAGAAATTAATTCCCACTGTACTCTTCCTAATCACATTTTAAATTATTTTTAAAACTGCTTGTCAGATTAAAATTTTTCTCTTAAAAAATATAGATTTTTAGCACTTAGTATTTTACATGCTGAATAAATATTTTATAGGTTTGACAATGTCAATGATATTTGTATATAATTATATTGTATGAAAATACATTTCTTTGGCACACTATACAACTTTCAATATGTCAGAAGCTGCAGAGAAAATATAGCAGACATTATTTAATTAGTTGTCTCGAAAATCGTTTTTGATGTTTTCCCCGAGATGTGTAAAAGTTCTTGTGTGGCAGTTCGTGTGCCCGAAGTGGAACAAATCTGAGCTCTTTAGTTTTCTCGGTCTCAAGGTTGTTTATTATTTTCTTCTCTGTAATATTTTCTCTCAGCCCAGCAAGGTCTGTCTTGCAGGGCAGCCATGGCACACTCTCTGCCCCTTCAGGGAGGTGTTATCTTTTTATACTAAAAACTACGTACATGATGTTTACAATTATTTCCCAATTACTATCATCTATGTTAGACAGTGAACTTCTATTTTAAACCAATCCAAAAGTGCCAACTCCACAATACAAAATGGAGATGAAGAAGAAGAACAAAGAAAGACCAAACACGTGCTTTTTCCTCCATCTTGTGCTCTAAAATTCCCATTCCCAAAAATCCTACAATCTATATTTTCATTTTATGATAACACTACTTAAACTACTGTGACTTTTAGGTTCTCATATAAAGCTGCTAATTTGTTTCAAGGGCTATAATCAAACCCACAGATGTTTTGGGCATCATTCCAGGGTCTCAGAGCCCCTTGACCAGGGTCTCAGCAACTCTGGACTCCCAAAGGGATGTTTTAGACTCCAACAAGTTGCATTCAAATAAAGATTTGCAGAGCAAACATGAAAATATGGAACTTAGTCCTTCTTTACTTTCCAGAGGAACTGTAGCAGACACAGAGTATCATTTTCTACTTACTATGAAAAGTAGAAAACTAAACACTACCAAGACCTTTGCAATACAGATAGTAAAACAAAACCTTTTACTGTATATCCATAAAATTTAGCAGCAAATAGAAGTTCTTCTCTTGCTCATATATTCCCCTCACTAGACCAGATTCAACTATATTTTTTACTTATTTTTAATAATCTCCTGGATTAATCAGTGGTCATTCTTACTTACAGCATTTATTTAACCCAAATTGTGGTATATTTTTAATAAATGGGTGAAATAAATATCTCTAGTGTGACAATACTGCTGTCCATAGGAGCCAAATGTAGCACTGAAGTTACTTAGGAATATATTGCCTGATCCTGCAGCTGTTGAAGTTAATAGCAAGATTCCCACTGGATTTTCACAGAGGCAGGATTTTACTCCAAAGTTCCTGGCAGGTTATCAAACTGCTTGAATTAACAGGCCTGTTCTCTTAGAGAAACTCACAGGGGGTTTGGAGCTCATTTTGTGAGCTGCATGCATGCAATTGCTCTTTGGGTAATATAAGCTGGCCATGCAAACTCCACCAGAAAACTTAGTTCAACAGAGTGCAATTCCACCTGCATCCAAAACAGCCTCTGTCATCACATATGCACAAATGCTCTGTTATAATTCTATTATAATTATTTGTAACCAATGTGGAAAATTACTCCATCTAAATGCAGAGAATATTAAATACAAATTTATGTCTCTCAAAAGTTGGGTTATTCACTCGTTTTCACATAAATGCCAGTATATTCATCCTCTCTGATCATTACAGTGTTTTCCAGTGCAATTCCTATCACTAAATGGCTCTATTTTCAAGGAGATACTCATCTCAACATAAATACTGTAGATCACCAATATATCACATCACTGCATATATATGCACAACACAGAGGTGCTAAGAGAAGAGCCACAGCCTTTCCCTCCCTTTCCCCACAACATCCACAGTGGAATTCATAATCCAGTTTTTACCACACTTATAAATTATTTCACTTCCAAAGCAGTATAACCTATTGGTGGCAACACATTTCTTCCAGAGATTCCACTTCCATGGATATTTGCTGAAAAATAACTATTTTCTTCAACCCTTAAGGTTGAACACCAGTATTAGAGAAGTGCACAAAAATAAATAGAAGACATACAAGGCTACCAGTGCTTAGGCAGTGTTTACAATTGCCATTGTATGCTCCCCCTCATCACTACTTGTTGGACGTGCTTGTGGAAGGGTTGCTGGCACAGCTGAAGAAAAGCAGGATTATTCTTGTTAGTAAGATCTGTACAGTTTTAACAATAGTGTTTCTTGTGTGAGAACTGGAGAAGCTAAAAAGGCAGGTTTCAATCTAATTCCAACTCTGGCAAAACAAGGTACTAACATAAGGAATGTGACCTTTTTTAAATTACAGCACTTATATGTTATATATTTGCACAATATACTAAAATGCCAAATACCACTGTCACCCATTTAGTACACATGATCCTGGAAAGACTAGCACACTATTGGGCCTGATTCCTCATGTCACTGTAGAAGGAAATAGCTGAAAAAAGTCAAAAGTATTACAGGATTTTTTAGTAATTTTTTTATCTATTTATTCTATTAATCAATCATAAGAGCATAATATCTTAAAAGGTGTGTCAGTCACCCTGTACTTCCAGGTGGGTTAGAGCAAAATTATTATTCCTTGATCAGCAGGATCTCTGCTCTTTAGCCTAATTTATAAAAGGTCTTTTTTTTCAGTAGATGTCAAAGGATTTTAAGGCAGTAAAATTTCTCTTTAAAATATGACAGAAAAAAATCAATTATAATTGCAGCCTCACCAAGGGCAACTGTTCCTCTTTTCGTAGAAAGAGCATTCCTCTTTCTTAGGAATACTGTGTTTAATACTAGCCATACTACCTATAGCTAACATACTTTCAGCTAAGTAATTTTACTTATAAACTTTATCAAACTGTTCCACAGCCAAGAGATTGATTTAGGTAGATTTAGAGAAGATCTTGAAATGAAGGTGGTTTACATCTGTTTACCCGGGGTAAGGTGAACAACTGAACTAATATTGTTTGATCCCATTTCCTCCCGGCTTTGTCTGTCTCCCTTTTTTTTCCCCTGCAGAACTGACTTGCTGGTGTTCCTTTGCCTGTTCCTTGCCCACACACATGATAATTCCAGTGTTTGTGCCATATGCAGCTTTAGCACTCTCTGTACAGAATCTAGCTATGAGGCCTAAAACAGTTCCTCCTTTGCTATTCACATCTGACACTGAAATAAAAAAGACTCAGACTTTGTTTTGGATGGAAGACAAGGATCTGAGTTTACAGAGTGGAGAAGACAAGAGCTGCCAGTGCATATGGTTAAAAGTCAGAGCAGCTCCTTCTGCAGTGTGGTTCTGGGTGACAGCAAACACTTCTGCCAGGGCAGGGCAGAGCCCAAGGGAGACAGGACACACTGAGACAACACATTTTCTGTGCTAATTCTGCTAAGGCACAGGAATTTAAAGTTTATTTGGAAGTGGCAACCACCAATACCAAGTATACACACACTTTTATCATAACTCCAACATTATTTTAGCGTTTCTCAGCCTGCCAGTAAATCATGTTTAAGGTGGATGTAACACTGCGAATCAGAGACGTGGCTAAGTATTCTGTAAACAGAGCTGAATGATCTCTAACTTGCTTTAATTCCTGAATTAAACAATGCAGGTGCTGGAAACAAAAGCTGTGAAACTCTTCACAGCCTGAAGGCAAAAAAAATTAGTAAGCTCATTTCTGATGCCACAATTATCTATACAGAGCTTAGTTTAAAGTTTGTTTAATTCTATCTGCTTCAGTAGGGTCGAGTTCAGCTTTTCCAGGTAGATGGCAACAACCACCACCCCCCATCCCATCACTCCCACCCCAAAGGAGATTTGTACATAAATCCACCGACTTCTCACCCACCAGGAAATGTTTAAGAGACAAAGGTTTTATATCATAAAGAAAAAGGCACATTTATTAAATAATCTGTTGGAATAGCTATGTTTAAGAACAGTAAGAAACAGATACAGACATTACAGATGAAAACCATTATTCCCATGAACAATATGGGGAAAAATGCAACAAACGCTGTACAAGGTATTATAAATAGACATAATATTAGCTTAATATTCTCTCTTTGAAAGGGTAGCTGATTACAAGGCAGACATTATGAATCTGAATTTTAGTAATGATTTTTATATGATTGCACACAAATATTAGTTATGGTGGAGGAGGAGTAGCTTTAAAGCACTGCGGATAATGTTATTAATGAAAATATTATAATTGGTTGGGAAAAAAAAATCAGACCACAAGAGGGTTATGATATGAAGATTGATATTTTACATATTGATATGCTACATTAACTAACATGAAGTAGGAATGTATTAATGACAGCCATTATTGACATAAAATGTGGCATTTTAAAAACAAATGTGGATTAAGATTTTACAAAGATAGTCTGATTGGCTTTTGGGAGAGAGAAAACAGAAATGAGATTAAAATGAAGGGACTAATTTCTGTTATTATGTGGGAAGCTCATCCTTTGAGGATGACGGAGGAGGAAAAGCTCACATGTGCTAATTGATAAAAAGTCAAATGCAAGTTTGAAAAAAAAAAGACTTTAAGAAGCTGAGAAAGTCCACAGCACCAGTCAAAGTGCACCTGTGATATTGAATGAAGTGTATGTTCAAGAGACAAGAATTTATATAAAAACCAGAAGAGCTTAACGTACTTTATATGGCAAACAAAACATCAGAGGAGATGGAATTTCTGCCTGTAAATAAATCAGATGGGTAAACTCTGGGGGAGGCAGAACTGGGGGGAGCACTATTGTATGGTTATTGCCAACCTAAGGCAGAAACAAATGATCATAATGTTCAGTTTGGTGTTCAAGAAAGGGCTATCATTAAACAGCCACCAAACTCTCCAGTGTCTCCAGATGCATCAAGCAAGGGAAAAAAAATCTTAGGTTTAAAAAAAAATTCCAAAATTTAATTAAGTATTCTTAATTAGTGAATTAATTAACAAATCAATTAATTTAAAATAATTAGTATTAAAATTTAATATTTTTATTGATTTAAAAATAAAATTTAATTAAGTATTATTAATTAGTGAATCCTGCATGTACAACTTAGCTATCACTCTTCAAAAATATCTAGTAAATATTAATCCTTCCATAAAGCTGCCCAGCCTAAAACTCTCATATAGAAAAACTATATGGAACATTTCTGACTTCAAGGGGGTATGAGAAGGGGGTTTATGCACAATAATGTTTTGAGTACTGTTAAATTTAATTTCAGGTTATTGAAAGTAGAGCCCAGAAAAGCCACAACCATGCCATCTAAGTATAAATCATAGTTTCCTATTACATACACCATGAAGTTTTACTGCTCTTTATCACAAATGAAGTACTCAGACAATAGAGATTTCAACAGGCAAGAAAACTTAATAAACATTTTCTTTTCTTATTTTCTTGTCAAAACTCAGAAACAATTAAAAAGCATGTTCATAATGTTTCAAATACTCTAGTTGCCTCTGAATTGATTCATCTGGTGTTTATGCAACAAGAACTCGGAAAAAAAAATCTGATAAAACCTAAATCCAAATAATAACCCTTCTCAGCTATACCCAAATGTTTTAGTTATAGGCATATATTGATAACACTGATCCAATAACTTTCTGGCAAAATAATGTTGACAGCATGTGCAGCTTTTTCAAAGGAATAAGCACTTGTATGTGATGCAGTAAATTTTTCTTCAGGAGATTAAAGATTATTCTTCTATTCTGCTATATGATACTATTTTGATGGTAGCTGGGGCACTAGCTAATCCCTAGTTATAAAGAGATCAAAAAATATTTTTATGTAAGGCATGCACATAATCCCAACATTTCAGTGATGGTTAAAGGTAGTTGTATATAGTTTATCCATAATAAATCAAAGTAACTAAAGGATGAACAAAGGTAATTAGTTCTATTAAGCTGTGTTAAATTCAGATTCTGAGGGAAGATGTAAACAAGCTGCTCCGAATTGTTGTATTTTTAAATTGCTATCTATATTTATCCACCTTACAGTTATATTTAATCCTACATATATAATTTTAATCATTAAGATCTTATATAAAAAAATGTCAAAATCCTCAACATCTGTAGTAACCTATAGAGGAAACAGAATAATTCAGATCTTTTCAACAAAAATCTTTGACCTCTACACTCTCTCATGAAAGGGCTGATTTAGAGACTGACATAATTTGAAAAGAAAAATCATATTTAAATGCTAGTATATTTTCCTTTCAAGAACTAGTGTTGGCCTACTACTACTTGCATTGAGCCACCGGTAGCATTTTGTTACAGGGCAAACTACAAGTTTGATTCAATTTGTTAACCTATAATAACCAACACAAGAACTGCCTGATCTGAAAAAAACTAAAATTGTGTTTAAGATCAGTGATAGAAGACAGAAGTAGTTACGCTTTCTTTCTTTTTTTTTTCCCTTTCCACCCCTAACTAGAAGTTCTCTGCTCTTTCCTGCCAACAGGTAAATCAGGAAATATTTCACAACTACAAAATGTTACAGGACCACAATGTTCTTCCTGCTACCTGCTGGTGATAAACTTATATTTATCTATGAAAGTGTTCCAGCCTTCACCTCCAAAATAAATTGGATCTGACCATAATATTTAACAAACAGATATTTATTGGGATACTCAGTTCTGGGACTAAAAAGTAATTATTCTGAGACCAATTCACTACTACTTCTTGTCTTGATTGGCAAGCTAAGCCTCTGATGAAGATCAGCAACTGCCTCAAACCTGGCTGGGGCACACCAAACCTGGGCAGGTGTTCTTGGACCCTGTGCTGCTGCTCTCAGGGCTGGAGCTTTGTTGTGGCAGTTTGTTGTTCCACGTGCCATGGAAAGAGAGGAAAGGGGTCTGCAATGCACAGAGAGTGTGATGTGGACAGAAAAAAGGGGGTGGTTGTGCCTTTGGAGGCAAAGCTGTATCAGTGCTCTGCCCATCTCTACTGAGTTCCATTTCCAGCAATGCTCAGGCTGATGGTGGAACTGACCCAGGATCTCACGATTTACTCTATAACAGAACTAATTCCATTCATCTCTCCCAAAAAAACAGTGCAGCTACTGCAGAAACATTTTTGGCTCCAACCTTCCCAGGCTGTCCTGACAAAACACGTATTTTCACAACCTGACTGCTAGGTTAGTTAACACAGTTAAATTTATATCCTCACATTTCAAAAATATTTCTATTTTTAGTATATTGGCATTTTTTAATCTCTGCTAGTGGGTTTTGAAACATAATGTCTCATTTAAATATATTAGCATATCAGTATCACAAGGTCATTTCAGAATGCAGAAGAAAGTGGTTTTACATGCTGTTATTTTGCAAGAAAACTGGGAGAAGCAAGAGTGTAAATAGCCTCCTATTTTGTTAAAAAAACTCCAAAAACAAAACCACAAAAGAAACCCCAAAGCAAAGCAAAGCAAAGCAAAGCAAAATAAAACAAAACAGTAACAATTCAAACAATTCATTCAACAGTCATTTGATATCCCGGTGTCATGGATAGCTCTGGTCTAAACTGTTCTGGATCCTTTTGCTCTTATGGATATTAAAAACACCCAATATTGTTTTTTACATGTAAACATCACAAAAGTTCTATGATGACAAATACAACAAAATTAAAAGGACTCACAGTATTTTACTCATTGCTGCTAAGCAACTCTATATTTGTAGACCATTACATTTCTGCTCAGTATGAGTAGCAGAGCAATCAAAAAACCCAAAACAAAAGGAGAAGCCTGTTCAATACCTCTGCTTTGCTGAGACTGCACCATGGTTACTGGATTGGGCTTGCTTTCACAATCATTGCACTCAGGAAAATCTTTTAAACAACAGTGGTACCATGACAGAGTTAATTACAGTCTCTTGTTTTTGTCAATTCAAAAACAGTCCACCAGAGATAAGCAATCCAAGAAAGATGATTTTTTATTTTCATTAAAAGAGCCAATTAAATATTTATCTGCAATATATCAGCAGATTTGATAATTTAAAAAATTATATACTGCATGTAATCATATTGTAATCCACAACAGAAACTCATGATGGTATTTTACATTACAGTTATCCAATAAATTCCAGAAATGCCGCAGAAGACTAACAATTAGAGGCATCATGGCATTAATTCTAAATTTGTTTTGTTTGTCAGGGAAACTAACTAACTTTAAAATTTGCCAAGGAATTTGAGTTTAAACTTGCTTGCTCTCATTGTGTATCTAGATCCATGGCTATAGTTTGGATCCATCCATTCAAAGTATGTCTGAGAACATACAAACCTGAACAGGAAATGGACCAGTAGAGAACAGAAAGGTCATCATCAAATTATAATTCTTTTTGATGTTATCAAATTCCTTCATCTTTCATTTGCTTTCCTTATTCATCAAAGAGACTTAAAAAATTACTCCTCCCTTTTTGATCAGTACAGCAATCAGAAAGTGCACAAGTTAATATTTTCCACTAATATATTGAGAAATTAGGGTGAAAATTAATTTAGGAAACATAAGGGTTTTCCTTAAATTATAAGATATTTCAGAGGGTACTTACACTGTTCTTGAACTTTTGAATTTTCAGACTGATAGACTGAGCAAAAAAGCTTCTCTTACCACTTTATAAGGCATTCATGTATGCAATTAAGATATAGTAAAGGCTACAGAAGTTTGTAGAAGCATCCGAGGAAATGATTTGAGGATTCAAATGAGGTTTTCTTTCACTTTTTGGTTGTGGTGGAAAAATAATGTAAGTATGGCTCTTTGGGGAAATGGAAACAACTGTGTATACTTTGACCATTTAAAGCACAAAACCTAAAATTTAAATTTTTTAAACTGTTTTTTAGTCCTCCATATCACCAGATGTGCTGTACCCTTTTGACAATGAGAAGAGTTGCTTTCCAGACTTCTCTCCACACAGGTGCCCTCTAAAGTGTGCAGTGTGCAAGTGTGCACACTTGCTCTACTGGTCGTGTTCCTGTGTAGAAGGCCTCAGGTAGCCCGTGGGAAAGTTTTGTGTGAACACGGAGCTTTCCCAGGGGCTGGCCTGGGAGCAGAGGTTTTCCCAGGAACAAACAAAGGCACCTGCTACTGTTTACAGAGTGTGTATTTTGAGAACTCTGTTGTTTATAACGAAAACGTCTGTACAGGAGGTACTGCCTGCTCTGACCAATGGACTGTATTCTGTTCTTGGAGTAGCACTCGAGTACATTTAAGGAGCGTGTGTTAGAATAAACTTCATCTCCTTCCTACCTTGAAAGATGACCATGTTGCTGTGTGCTTTATTACTGCCATTCCAAGGGTTCATCCCTAACTAGCAGCAACACTCCTGTTCACACAGCCCAAGTGGTCACTGCCCAACTTGCTGCCTGTTGGTTCTGGGATATTTTTTCTCTAATCTTATATTTACATATATCTATCTACACAAACAAAGGGATGGGTCTGCTGGAGCAGCTGTCTCAAAGCCTTTACTCCAGCACGATCATCAGCCTCATTTTTCAGAACCAAGCAAGGGAGATGGAACAGCTTCAGCTGCTAGCAAAGCAGACAAGTTGTTCTTAGTTACATGGTCTTTTAGGTGTTTTAGCCAATGAGATAATATTAAAAGCTGACAAGGGTTTGCCCTAGAAATTTAGTATACTTACATGTACATTTTGCTTCTAACAATACTTACTTGTAATGGATAAAGCTAATTAAAATGTATAAATTAATCGATAATAAATATACAATATTATATACAGCATATACAATATATACAATATATATTTATAAATATATAATGCAATTGAAATGGATAAATCTTCATTATTAAGCTAGCAGTATTTCTTCTATCTTACTTAATGTATTTTCTAAAGCCTATCTCTACACAGCACATAGCCCTATTGTTTCTTGTCCTTCCATCTTCAGCATTCTTTTATTTCTCCATCCTAAGATTTATTTTCAAACAACTTTCTGTGAGTACTATACCTTTTCTATTTCACACAGGTGCCAGGGCACTTTCCTTGCCCACACCCCTCTGCTGCCCAGCAGGACCCTCATGGCTTTTCCACAGGGCTGCTCCTCAGCCAGTGCCCAGCCTGCCCTGCTGGCTCCTTCCCAGGACAGCATTTTGCCCAGGGCCCTGCTGAGTTCCACGTGGCTCCCTGCACATGGTTCATTCCTGCACACCTGCTCAGCCAGCTCTCCATGGCCTCAGCCACACCTCTGGTTAAAAACTTACACAGGAGGGGGCCCAGGACAGACCTCTGTGCTACTGCTTGTCTTACTGACACCCAGTAGGGTACAGTCCCCTCCTCTGGGTTTGAGCATTCAAACCCGTTTCCTACTCACCTGCTTGTCCACCCATCCAGACTGCAACATGCCAATGAGGAGAGAAGGATGCCATGTGTGAGTGAATGAAAAATCCCAGTAGCACATTTTTTAAGCTGGTGACTTGGCCATCTGAGCACTGAGAAACACCACAGGTTCACAATTATTAATTATTTCTTTTTCTTTTCATGTCCTTTTATTTCTACCTGCTCTAAATGATTTTATGCTCATGTATACAGCAATTATTTTTCTCTCACAAGGAAGAAAAATTAACATCTAAATTACTTCAAAAAGTTAATAACCAGTAAAGCTGTCTGAGCTACAATGACTGCAGCAAATTAGTAGAAACAAAACACCATAAGATATGATTTGGACTTGCTTTTAAAGAAGAGTATTTAATTGAACCAGGTTGAATATATGAAGACTACCTTTTATCTGACAGTGTGCATGACTCTAATCTATTGATATTTATAAAAATCCTTCTCTTGTTACTATTTTTGTAATGAAGGGAATTATCTCAGCAAAGTATAGCCAGTTGTCATCTTATATTCCAGACCCAAAAAGAGGTTACTTAAAAAACCTTTAATTAAGAAAAGGAAGGCAATTCATGAAGATTTTAATAGTCATTTTCATATCAGCAACTTTCAGTTAGCAAAAGAGAATTTTTTTGTCAAAAGCTAACAGAATCCATAAGTCCAGAAGCAAAATGTTGGCAGCAATTATTTCAGCAGGGAATTACTGAAAATGTTACATAAAATTTTCTCAAGGGAAATGTAAACTCATGCTACATTATTTTAAAGTAAGTTTTAATGTCTTTCTTAGAACTAGAATTTAGGAGTTTAAGTATGGAACATTTACACATTACCAACGCATGCAGTTGTTACTGTAAGTAAATACAAAGAACAAAAACATACAGCAATTTATTTGTGTTGCAATTGGTTTAGCATATTTTAACAAGGTTTTGAATGGCACCAAGCTGTGTGGTGCAGCTGACACACTGGAGAGAAGGGACCTTGAAAGGCTTGAGAGGTGGGCCCACACAAACCTCATGAAGTTCAACAAGGCAAGACAAGGTCCAGCACAAACACAGGCTGGGTGGGATTGCAAAAGAGAGAATGGATTGAGAGCAGCCCTTGGGAGAATGGCTTGAAGATGTTGGTTGACAAAAAGTTCAACATGACCTGGCAGTGTGTGCTTGCAGCCCACAAAGCCAATCCTGTCCTGGGCTGCATCCAAAGCCAAGTAGCATTTAATAATTTTTATTTTTTTTTTAACTAAAAGGACACAGAGGGAAAAGTACATAATCAGAACTCTGGAAAATGTGAACCGAAATTTAATTATTTTAGCAAATAAAATTTAATTTATTTTAGCAAATAAAATAATAATAATTAAGGCTGTGAGCACAGCCTTAATACCAGAAAGTTTCAAGTCATCTGAAAATGTGCAGTTGAAGTGCAGTGGAAATTATAAAATAGACCTCTGCTCTCATCTATCTATCTATATATCTATATCTATATCTCTATATCTATCTATCTATCTACATCATCTATATCCATATCATCTGTATAATGATACCATGAGCACATTATCTGTCCTAGTGTGTGGGACTATTGTTACACACAATTTCACTATTTCAGCACAGCTTTACTCCCAAAGTTTATGTGCCTCTTACTTTCTCTGAATTGAGAATGATTAATTCCTGTGACGTTATTCACCACAACATCTCAAAGTTTTGCAAGCATCATTGATAGATGGGGAAGCTGAGACAGAATCATGAAGCAGCTTTCACAAGGTCATGCAGCAAGACTCCAGTAAAACCAAGAACAAATGTCATGGTCTTACCATCTATCTGTGAGACACACAGATGTACAAATATTACATCCTTCATCGTTCCTCCTACCTTAGATTCCTTAGATTTAAAAGCAAAGATTCTTGTAGACACTTCGTTTACCTTTGCTATATATATGTTTTATAGTCATTCATATATTGAAGATTTTAAGTTTATCCTGGCTTTTGGTTTTGTTCTGATTTAAATATTACAGAAAATATTGCCCATTTTATTCTTATAGCTTGGAAAATTAGCTCTGGGAACAGAGACTGAAACCTACAAACTGATGGAAAACACAAGTGCTTATGACAGATCAGAGGCAGTCACAGGAGATTATCCAGCAGCCTGACACAGCTGGAAGAATACTGGATCAAAGACAGACAAAGAACAACATCTAACCCCGAGATAGCAGCATTGTTTTGCAGAGCGTGTTTCCAGGTGCATGAGAGCCTCTAACCCTGCTGGTGCAAGGACATCCAGGGGGTGTACAGAGCAAAAGCTGTGTGTGTGTATTTTATGGCCTCTGCTCTCTGTGTGCAGTCTCTCCCTGGCAGTTGTTTGCTCCCTGTGGTAACCACGTTTCTAAGGAAAGCAAGGATAGGTGTCCCTGGCGTTTCTGCATACGAGCACTTCATGGACCTCTGTAGTTTTACCACTGATCTCCCTTAGGTTCATGTAACCCTTAAACCCCACCAGCAAACATCACTCGTGTATGGATCTTTTTAGCTTTTCCTGGGGAATTTATCCCATCACTGATCTTTCAACATTTAAAATAGCTTCTCTAAGAATTGTCAGCAGTAGCTATTTCCAATAATTTTATTAGTATCTCAACTTCCTCTTAAGATGTATTCATCTTTTTTTGCAAGCATGCTTTTCCTGTAGCTTCTAGATAGTAGTATAGACTACCTGTTTTTCCAGTAACTCCATATAGGGATGAGAGGCATGGTAATAAGTTGATTAATATAAATCTAGTTTACTCCTGAGGAAAATGAGGAAATTGGGAGTTTTAGAAACTTATTTCTAATTGAATTTTACCTCTTATGGGTCACTAGTTACCAAATATTTCTGTAGTTTCAGCTCTTTATACACTTTTTTTGAAAGAAAGTTATAAAACTCTGTCATAGAACCCAGTTAGTAGCTAGTCCATGACAAACACTTTTGGTATCATTTCATGAAGGTCAGTTCACCAAGTGTGCATGTGTCTCTCTGCTTGATGCCCCTGCTATCCTATCTTCAATGTGTATGAGTGAATTCAATCAAGCCTGATTAGCTTCTTCCCTTTGGTTCAAGCTTCTTAACTGCAGAACCCATAAATTCTGTTGATACAGACAGGCTCAAATTCTAGTAAGATAAATTCAATTTCCCTTCATCTAGAAATACATTAAAACAAAATACAGTGAACAAAGAAGTCAGAGGAATATGGAGAAATAGAACTAAAAATACAGCTCTCCATGACTCTGAAATTAAATTAAATTTGCAGGGTCAAATTGGGACTTGCCTTATGGTAAGCACAAAGCAGATCAAGGTTATAGAAGCCATTAGTCTCCCACGGAGACCTTCTCTTTTCTTTATTCCAGTGAGACCTTTGCTGTGTGATATCTCAAAGACACAGCATGAAAACTTGAACTAAAGATTAGTTTTCTAACTCAGGCACAAGTGCATATTTATATATTGCCAAGTGGGCAAGAATCTCAGTGCCTTTGAGCAGTCCTGAGAGCCACAGACACACCCTGTTTAGAACCAAGCCAGCTGCCCTTAAGCAGAGAAAAAATTTTCAATATATTTAAGATAAAGAACAACATTAATAACTGACTGCATATCTAGGAGTTCTAAAATATAACATTGCTTACATGTTTAATTCTTGCTCTGTAAATATTCTGCTACAGAACAATAAATAATCTCCAATTGCACTGGACCCTAAAGTGATTGAAATATTTATATAGTGGCAGAGTTAGATGAATTATTCTGTAGTGAAAGATTTAATTATCTTGAGAAATGTTCCCAAAACTGAATGGTTTGAAAAATTACCTTTTTAAATCCATTTTGGAGATACTATTAAAATCTTGATTAAAGAAAAGACAAAGATTTTTGTGACGAGTTAAAGCCCCCACCATGATGTAGATTTGTTTAGATACAAATGTTGTGCAGTGAGTAATTGCAAAGCTAAAACAAATTACACTTTCTTCTTCATAGAAGATTCTAGTGCATGAGCAGATTGAGCATATTTGCATGTTTAATATAATCTTCCCTGCTCCTCACTTCAATGCATTCTGATATGGCCATTATTATTTACTATCTCCACAAAATACATTTAACCTCCTCAGCTCAGAAAAGTCATGAAAAGACTATAATCTTTTAGATCTCTCTGAATTTCTACATATTCATTTTACTTTCCTGACATCTCCCACACATATGAATTATTTTAATTTCTCTAAACAATTTTTAGCAGAATGATGAAGAGAAATGTGAGAGAAAAGAGTTGTAATGCCCCAAAGACTGTTAAGTATTTCTAGAATTGCACTAATCTACAATCACATATATTTTTTCCTAGCTTATTGGCAATCAAGAAAACAGATATACAGTGTGCACACCAAAGTGTCCTTAAGTGCCCAAAGCACATTAATTCAGAATAATAAGTGTAGAAGCCAAAATGTCCTTTTTAGTTAAGACATAGATTCAAACCAGATACAAGCTGGTTTGATAATATTTTAATTGCTTTTATAGAGATTCTTATTTCCTGGTTAGTTACCACTGGTTATGTATCTTTAATGCAAGAAAACTCACATAGTATTCTGAGGGGCAATTCTGTCCCAGTTTTAAACTGGGTTTGCCAGCAATGGCACAGATGGGAGACTATTTTCTGAGAGAGAATGATCAAGAGAGCTGTCACAGTAGAAATAGAAAAAAAAATTGAATAGAAATAACAAGATACACAGTGCTGTGAGTAGTGTCTACCTTAATGTGCATGATACTCTGCATAGCTTTGTAGCCTCAGTTTTACTGTAAAGATAGCAACACTTAGAATCTGGTACCTTAATAATTAATGTATACACAAATTCTTGCAAGATATCTAAAATCTACTGTGCATAGGTAGATAAGGAAAACATTTCTCAAATACAAATAAGACACCTTCAGTGCTGAAAACCAAGAAGAGCAGCTAAATTCAAAGTAGACTGTGGTCTCCTGCTCTCTCTGCACTGTTTTTGCCCAGAGAGTTTTGATGTCAAGCAAGTGTCACACACACCCACTTGTCAGAGAGCACTGAGGACAGATGTTCCCTGTTGTTCTGGTTTACACGAGGTATTAAGATCAAAGACTGCCAACAGGAATGGTCTTTCCCACCAGATCCTCTCTACAAACATGAAGAAAGCAGATAAGAGCCATCTGTTATTTTGCCAGTACAGATGTTAGTTTGTTTTATAAGACCTTTGCTGCATATCCACTTCAACTGGGATAAGCTTCACTTTGTTTACACTGGGAACAAGGAGCAGTGTGTACATTCTGAAAGGTAATGGCCCTTTAATGGAACTATAACTAGTGAGATAGAATGGCAGGAAGTACAGTTCCAAAAACAATATTAAACATAAGAACCATTAAAAAAAATGGGAGTTGGCAAAAAGTTGTGTCACTTTTGCCAAGAATTTGATTAAATGTTTGCTTGAAAACTTGGTTTGTTAAATTTTGAATATAGGCTGATTAGCAAGAATATTCAGGGGATCTCTCAGCTACATGGATATTCCTTTTATTTCTATTTTCCCTTGTTTCTCTTTCCATTATTTCTTCTTAAAATTATTTTTGCAATAAAAGTCTTATAGCTCCTCTGTTCCTTGTTATATAATAACCCAATCATCCTCCCTATTTTAACCAAGATTTCTACTTTGAGTCTTGGCTTTTTGTTATGAATTCTATCCCATTTTAATGTCACATGTTTTTTATCTCCCCAGTCAGAACTGGGGAGATAAAACCCCAAAAGGAAAACAACTAACACAATGTCCCACCTAGAGAAGCAGAACAATCTGTTCATCCCTGATCTCTCAAATTGATGTTATGATTTGGTCTTGGTAGTAAAATTGGGATAAATGCTAATCTTCTAGTAAAAGCCTAAAATAAGTATATATATTTGCAGGAAAAATAGATAAACATTTTTTGCCTGCAGTGTAAGACAACTAACACAATTGTAAATATATTTTTTTAATACCAGTCTAATTATTTTCAAATGTTTTGTTTTCATACTACTAGAATAATGCAAGTTCTTCTAAATACAACATTATTAAGTGCAGCAAAGCATTTGAACTCATATTGGCAAAAATTTACCGAAAGGCACATTCCTTCTTAAAGCCCCACTAGTCATTTGAAGACCAGGCAGGAAGGTCAGGAGCACCACATCACACCATCAGGATGCAGGTCCCTCTAGGAAGAGCTTGTCTCTAGGAGGCCCATGTCAATTCTGAGCTTTAACTCTACTCTCTCTTTACGTGCCATGTAAATTCCCCTGAAATATGGCTGCAGTTTTACTCTGTTCTCAGGGACAGCAGACACACATTGCAGGGCAAATAGAGCACATATATGACAAATACTTTGAGATTCAGAGACTAAAGTTTCATTTCTACCTTGATTTTCAAAGCAGAAAAAAAGTATTTTTTCCCCTCACCTAAAATGTAGATTGCCATGCACTTTCTATCTCATTTCTTGTATAATTTCATAGCCCACCAGTCAGAAACTCTCCTGCTGGTTGATTGTGAGACTAATCAACATTCCAATTCTGTTCACCTGCCAGGTACATACAAAAGATCCTTTAGCTGAGCCAAAACTTATATTTCTTTCCTTGGGGTTTCCTTACTGCATCACAGATCAAGCTCACAAATTCAGAAATCTTCAAGAGACTTTGATTTCACACGTTATGAGGCCTTCCCTTTCAAATTGCTATTCGAGCCATTTCAAAATAACTGTCTTTCCTGACAACAAACTTAATACAGAAATTTTGGCAGAACACATATTTTTGCTCTATCAACTAGAGATAATTATTGCACATATCTGAGACCGTTACGTGCCATATCACCTTTCCTTAGGTCAAACCAACCTAAGGATCAATATGTAACCACAAAACACCCAGGCCAGCACATCAGGAATCTAAAAGACATTCTATTAAGTAGCATGTTTTCACTTTCCAGTTGGGCAGACTGAGGCACAGCAAGTTTTTCACTCAGTAGATCTGTTCTACATTAGTTATGAACCCTGCTTTCTATAAGACGTTGTCACATGATGCAAATTCTCTTCTATTCCAGATGAAGAAGCACAAGCTAAACTTTTGATGAAAATTAAATTTAAAAATGTGAATTATGCATATTCCAATCATTACATTATTTTAATTTTCCTGCAGTATTCCCATTGAAAATAATGCAGTAACATTTTGGAAGTTGTGTGAAAGACCAGTTGTCACATTAATATACACTTGTGCCTTGGTAGCTTTTGAAAAATGCATCTCTTCTGCCTGTTGTCAAAGTACTGAAAATAATTAGCTGATAATGATTAGATGTGGCAACTCCAGGACTTCAGACATGTAGCATTTCCATTTAACCATCTATAAATACAGTCATTAAAAGTATGTAATTACTCCTGAGTGATTGTCACTTAGCACATGTGAGTCACACTTCAGAAATACAGAAAGATCTTGTTTCTACAAGTGCCTGGTCCAAAAACATTTTAAATGGTGTTCTCCAACATAATTAAAGTACAAAGACAAGGATATTTGTTATTCCAGTGAATATATCTTGTGGCTAGTAAAGAAAACTTTATAAGCCAGTAAAAGCATCAGTTGCAAAAGATTCCTTTCTGAAAGGGAAGTAAAACAAAAGAAAATGAAGCTGAGAAACCTTTTAGATGTCTTTTGTATTTCTCTGTGTAATCACAGCTCTCCAACAACTCTGTCCATGCTCCCAGTCCTGTGGGATTGCATTTATTGAACTATTAGATCTGCCCTGCCACCAGCCTGCTGAGAAATTCTCACAGAGAAGTGCATTGATTAATTTTGCTGTCTTCCAGAGATTATCTGGTACATATCTTAGTCCTGAAAAGGGGAAAAGAATGACAAGTTGAGCACCACCATTATCAACCTGATATTTAGGTTAGAGTGTAGTCCTTAAATTAAAGAATTTAGTCCAATACTGTGAAGAAATATAGGAAAGTACAAATACAAGCCAGCAATGTTACAAATGTCTTTGTTACTAAGGATGCCTCATCTTAACAGAAAAATGGAAGAACTTCTCCCCTTTTCATTTCCTCTCAGTTTTTCTCAGCCCAGATGTACCACTGAGTACCCATTTACTAAAGAAATAGTAGGCACAGGGGCAGACTGGCTAAATGACTCTCATGCAGTAACAAACTCCTTCCCACACATCAGCACACGCTTACTGTAGTGACACTACACACTTATTGTAGTAAGTATTGTGGATCAATGAGGTTGAGCACTCAAGAGAACATATCTGAAAATTATAAAAAGTACTAAGTTTTAAGTTTTGCAACTCCAAAATTCCTCCCTTTTGGGTAATGCACTTATAATTTTAATTTCTAAGTAGGAGAGAAAATAGCTTTCTGCCTTCAGAAAGTCCTGTACATGTACAATAGAAGCTGATATCCTGTCCAGTTACATTGGCTAACTGAGAAGGCTTTTGTGGTGATGGTTCCTCCTTTTCTTTCTCTCACTATAGAGAAAAGGTTATTTGCTGAAGCTGAGAGAGGGCTTTAGTGATGAATTCAAGAAACAGAACACTGCGTAATTTCAGAAACAAAAAGTGATGACTTTTCACACCAGAAAAAGTGCAGTTTTAATTTTTGATGGAAAATTAAGCAAACACTTTCATTTCCTGGAAAAGATGACTGTGGTAGATATGATAAGCGAGGACTAAGGAATTGACAAATCTGGACTATGATCCAAGTCCTTGCCATTCTCCAGCATTACATTTAAAATGTTGTTGGGGGTTGAATAATTTCTTTTATTTTCTGTGGAAAATTTTCCCCATTGTTATGCTAAATATTTGTGGCTACAAGTTAGTTGTCTCTCACCGGAAGGTAAGGGGAGGAGGGGGATGGAAAAAA
>VXBI01001514.1:167647-199679 GCA_013397375.1 Toxostoma redivivum
TTCTGCCTGAAAGCGTCTGATTTCAAATTATAGAGATTGAAAAGGAGCGGGTTATGGGAAAAGGGGGTCTTCCCTCTCCTTGGCAAATACCTGTCTCTTAAACCAAGACAGATGTACTGTATTGTATTCAGCCATTCATGCAACGTCTGTTTTCTTTTCCAGATACAGGAAAATGCAATTGTGCTGCTCTAATATTCTAGCAAATTCTAAAAATTTCTTGGTTTTAATCCATCCTAGGTTTATGGATTAGAATTTATGCAGTGATATAATATTATTTCATGCTATGAGTACCCTGAGTTGTGGGATTGTATATGCTGAAAGGACTAGATAAACTGAAATGATCAAAGACAATGTATCCTCACTGTCTTTCAGTCTCTACTGCAAGTTCATCTGTGTGTTTACTTGATAATTCCTGGGCCACCCCTGGGGTTGAAGTATCTCATTTCCACAGCAGGACTGGCAGCTGTACAGCTGGTGTTACAAACAACACTTAGATCAACAATACTCCAGAAGTGATTCGACTCAAGTACAGACATGCCTTACAGTAATTCTGAATTTTCCTTACATCCTCTATCACTAAAAGACAATCTTAAGTCAGAGGACAGAACCCTAAGTAGTCAGAAAGCAGATGATATGTGACCCCTGATTAGTGTTTAGTGGGCACATGAGAATCTTATAAAAATATTATGCTGGCATTACTGAAAAGCTTCCTGAGAGGGGAAAAAAAAGAAGTTGTAGCTAAGCTCTGTTATATTTCCAATTACATCTGAACATGCACAAAACAGAGCACAACTAATTTATGAACATCACCAGAAACCACAGAAGAAAAAAAGCACCTTTGAACACTTTTTTGTACAAGCCGACTGCTTGACGTAGTTTTGTTAAAATTATATACGAAAAAGCTGGCTGAGTATTTATCTTTTTATAGATATTTAGACAGCTATATAATATAGAAAATATATGCAATATAAAATATACATGAAATATGAGTCTATGAGTACACAAGAAATTCTGAACAAAGAAGTGCAAACAGCCCACAGAATATAAGTCCTGATTTCTCTATATTTGTCTTCAGGGATTTTCTGCAAAACCTTCCCTCTTCATATTTACCAGGAAATCTCTAGCCATTCTTACAAATATTCAAAACCTACTCAAACATCAAGGGCTAAATGCTTCCACTATTTATAGGAGTGCAGTTCAAGAATGCGTTCAGTGAAGCAATTTGTGACTTACTTGGGTAAATAACTGGTGTTTGTCCATCTGTACTTTTTTCCTTTGTCTTTTGTTGTTGTTGTTAACTGGTGTTAAACTTTATGTCTGCTTTAGGAAATTCCACCAGTTGGAAGAATTGAGAATGTGCAAATTAGCAGAAAATTACCTCAGGAAGAGCAAGCATAAAATGTAAACATACTTAATAAAACTAATGCCATTTGAAAATCTCATCCAATATGTGATTCCTTTTTTTGATGTTTGAATGCTTTTTGATGAGTGAAAGATTAAAGATTGCTTACTTTTTTCATCACAGAATATACTAGATGCAATTCTTACATGGAAAAACAACCCCAAAAGATCTAAAGAAATCTTCCAGCAAGGTCATGTCTCTCAATGCTGCCTAGTCTGATATAAAGGAATAGTGAAAAAACAAAGCTGCTGTTCCAGCTCTAATACTGATCTATTGCATATCAGCAAGAAGTGAATTAATTATATTGCTACATCTTTTTACCCCTTTGACTTTATAGAGATTACAAATTCCTTTAAGTGGACCTTGTTTCTTCCTGTACCTAATACACAGGTTTGGATAAAGATTTCATGCACTTCTTCAGTATAAGAAATAAAGATATAACAAATAATGAATTTGGTGAGCATACTCACATTTATTTTTAAACTGAGGGCCCTTAGGCACTTATATCATATGACAGTACAGCCATTGGAATGACTTTTAAATCCAGGTCAGGTCCACTTACAAGCACCAATACTTTGCATCACAAGAATATCTATTAAAGTTAATGGAATTTTGGAATTTCTGACAGGAAAACACAATGATCATATGAAAAGTAAGACCTTGTCCTATTATCAGATTATCAGCAAAACCAAGACTCTAAACTCTTTATGCATTTAGGTGTTATATTTTTTTATTTCTTCCCAGGATGAATTAATTATTAATGTTGAATCTCTATGAATAAGCTGCTCTAGGTCAGCCTAATAAGATACGTCAAAATGGCTTGTTAAATATTAAAGAGGCACTCAAAGCTCTATTCCTTCCAGAGCTATATGTATACAGACATTCTGGGCTTGTTGTTCTTTCTATTTTTAAGAGCCGTTAGTGCCCTTTTTCAGTTACTCTAGTAAGATATTAAGGTACCATAAAATTAAATATCTAGAAACTAGAACTAAAATCTCAAGTATCTTGAAACAGAAATAACGACTGAAGGACAAAGACAAATGCTATTGAAGCCAAATGTACATTGTTTCCAATTATAAACAGAGAGGAAAATAATCCTACCAGTAGATTTCACTGTGCTCAGGTCTGGAGAATGTTTAAGTTTGCTAAGGACTGAATTTTCAAAGATTTTTTGACAAGTGGCACTCAACAGCTGTGACATGTCATCTTCTCTACCCCCACACATACACACCTGTGGTTCACCTAACTCCAAAGAAATAGGTCCCTGTGTCATACAAATCATTACTCAGAAGCTTCATAGATTCTGTCTTACCTCTGCACTGGGGAACTAAATATTTTAGATAGAGATTATTCTCAGTTTCAATCAAAGGGTGCTGAATCACTGGCTTCCCTCAGTATTCTGAATAGAAGGGAACAGAGAATGCCATCTTCCCCAAGGAGAGAAGGATCACAGCACTGACACTTTTTTTTTTTTACAGTTTAGCAGCCAACAAAGACTTTTCTGGCATGGTATCAGAATTAAAGGAATAATTTTACACTGTTTTTAAGAATGCAATACAAAATGTTAATCATTGTCAGCTCCTAGAAGATGTTATGCAACACAGACAAAATATCTGCCAAAATTAATAAAATGGGTGGATATCTTGTCAAATCCTGAAGTATCTAAAGCATAGAATGCCTGGAGTTGGAAAAAATCTTACAGATCATCAAATTCCAGCACAGCAGTTGCCTTCACATTAGAATGATTTCTCTGTGGCTTTTCCCACTGCTGGAATTCTGGAAAAGTTACAAATTATGGCCAATTATTATTCTGTTGCTCTTCCAAATTAATGTACTTTAAACAATATAGAGATGGTTTAACACAAAAGCAAACTTAGAGCAGATGATTGTTCTTTCAATGTCCTAGAATATTGTGAATAAGGAAAAATAAAGAGAAATCTTCTAAGTGTTGGATGAACGTTTCTCTGGAAGCCAGAGCCCAAAATATAGATATTTTTCTGTACCCTGCCTAAGCCCGGAAATCAGACTTCATGCTCAGACCTTCCCTATGCATAGATTTTCTCCTGCTCATCTCTTTTACTTAGGGTAGATCTTCACAAATATGTGCAAGGCAGGAATAAGAAAATGGAAAAAAAAGGTCAAACAAGTCCTATAGTTTATATGAATTTATATGATTTAACTCTGTTTTCCATACCTGCCTTTTTCCTTCTTGCCCCCAAAAGATGGGGAGGAGGAAAATCTTTCCCCTAAGTCCTGAAAACATGACATTTTTTCAACCGTTCAATTGAAATTTTAGACCAGAACTTTTGAAAGCTCCAGCCAGGGAAAAAAATTTAAAAGCCCATTTCCATGAAGACCAAATTTCTGTTCAAAAGCCTGCAATAAACTCGAGTAAAGGAGAGCTGTAGTGAGGTTGCCAGGCTGACAGATGAAAGTGTACCCTGACAACTTGTCCTGGCCATGAGAGACAGCTTGGTGCTCCTCAAGTTTGGTGTTTAAAAACTCAGTAATCTCCTGCCAAAGCAAGAGAGGAGATAGAGCTTCAATTTATACCAAAGCTGTGAAAATAATGCTGGAAGTTGTTGTACCATCAGAAAGTTGGTAGGGAAAATCCAAGCACAGGTCAAATCAATCACCCACCTCCTCTCAGTTTGTGGCTGCCCCTATACCTGCTTGGAGGATCATTGCCTCCTCATTATTACATCATCTGCTTTCTCTGTCCCATTTCATCCGTCCCCAGCTTCCTTTCAGTATTCAAGGGGTGTTATTTTTCAGCACTGCTACACAGGACCTTACCCATAATGTCCTTTTCAAATGGAAACCGGACAAAAACATTTTCCTGGGATGGGGGCAAGTGCCTTCTCTAAATTCCATGACATATAGTCTGATTTTGCATAAATTGCTTCTAGATACCACAGAATCTAATCCTAGGAAAACCAACACACGAGAACAGGAAAAAAACCCAACAAAAAACAACAAAACCCATCTATTTGAAACTCTGCAGCATGTTGAGAACACATTTTGAAGACAGCAGTGCACAGTGGCCAAGAGCTTCCCTATTTTACATTCCATAGGCTTGAACCTCATGTGCACCAAGATTCTACACTAATATTTGCAGAACTCCTCAGAACTCCTCTTTCCCTTTCCAATTTTATTCAATGAAGCCTTTTATTCTGTTATTTTATTTTTTCTGAAGAACACAAATTAAATTATATACTGGAACATTAGAGCATTTGATTTCACATTACCAATAGGTGCTCTGAGTGATAAATAGAATGGAATATCAACACCTTGAAGGCCTGTGAGTGTGCTTGGGCAGTCACTTATCTACATCCTTCCCCTAAGAAAGGAATATTTACTGACTTGTAATTGCAACATTTGAAAGAAATTTTTAAAATTAATTTTGACAGCGTATTTTTGGTCTTTTCCTTATTTACATTCCACTTTTCTTTTTTCTATTCCTTTCCAACAACTGTCAGTTTTCTCCAGTCCTGCCTATATTTTTCACTCTTTCCCTCACATTTACCTCATCATCTACTCTAACAAAACACACATTTTCTTCTCTTTGCCAAAATTGTTAGATCTGAATTCATAAAACGTTTTAAAAGATAGAGGATTGCTTGTGGTGGTTAGGGACACATAACACCAGCCATAAAGCATATCTAAATCAATACACTTCCACATATCAGAACAGCATGTGGCAGTACAGCATTATGAAATTTATAATTTCATCAGATCCATGATTTCCCAATAGCTCTGCCTCTATAATAACTAATTTTAAGCTAGAAGTCCCACTGGTGGCCTACAAAAGAAAGGGAGAAAATGGGACATTTCACTGAGGAATGCTAAGCTGATGCAGCAAGGAGCAATGCTCCACATTGTCGAGTGATTTATTGTACCTTTTTGTTACAAGAAAACGAAATTAATGACTTAATGAACATTTATAATCTGACCTTTGCAAATATTTTAAGGGGTTTATTGCCTTTTTTTGCCTCTATCATTTACAAAAATAACCCTAGTCTAGTACACAGAACAGAACAAGGAACAGAAGATAGTAAAATAATACAAATAAAAGAAAATAAAATACATTATTTAAATAATAATAAATAAAAAATATGTATAAGTAAAAATAAATTTAAAGATAAATAATTCTCTGTCAGCATGGGACCTCTAAATATGAATCTAAGACTTAAGTACAACATTCTGTAATTTTTAAGGTTACTTCAGAATTCATTCTGAAATGCACATGGAGAACAAAAGGATTCATAACAGATTCCTGTCATAAATAAGCACCCCATTTCCTTTCCCCACGAGGGAAAGGTACAGTCATTCAAAAGGTAAATGGGCAGTCATAAAGAGAAAGTTGGGATAAATTCTGGCAGCTATAAGAATAAAAAATACATGGTCAAACATTCGATTCTGTATTCTGAATCACAACATTAAATTAGTTAGAGGAAAAACCTTTCAACATGATTTGGTTATAGACAAATTATTCACAATGGTATAGTATCCTGTCACACCTACCTGCCTGATATAAAACACATGAAATATACTCCATTGCAATTGAATAGCTAGTCAGACTTTGTGGCTATATATTAAAATTATAATAATAATAACCACATGTGACCATCCTTCAGGAAAAAAAAACAAATAAAAAAATGTTATGCACAGCCCATGGCTGGTGTCCCCCTGCCCTGTGGAAGCCACCTTGCCACAGCCAGCACAGCACACTGGCAGCCAGGGAAGGTCTGGGACTGCCTGGGGACCCTCTGTGCCTCCCCAGCCCGAGGACCCTGCAGAGGTATCTGCTGTCCTCCTTTGGTCCATCTAGAATACGTATATATTGTATATGTATATTAACATGAATATAATTATATATATAAATATATATAAAAATATAAATATGCATCTGTATATACAAATACTCCAAGGCACCCCAACCCAAGGTCCCCACCCAGACAGAGGCATGGCCCCACGATCCAGCTTTGCTGGATTGGAGTAACTCATGCTCCAGCAGGAAAGCAGCTGTCCTGATGGTGGCACCTCTTACTCACAGGGTAGACTTCACTCTCAAACTCCAGGAAAACTGGCAGTCAGAAATTTTGGCACAAAGCCTGGGGGGGCCTCAGGAGCCAATGTCCCTATGTCCATCCACTCCATGGTACAAAGTGAAACATTAAAGCCCCTGAGCTGGTTTTGGCTGGGGCATGGTCAATTTAATTCACAGTGGCAGATGTGGAGCTGAGTTTTAGATTTGTGCTGAACACTGAGTTGATAATACAGAATGTTTTTGCAGTTCCCGAGCAGAGCCAAGGCCTTTTCTGCTTTTCACTCTGACATAGTGGTGAAGAAGTTGGGAGTGCTTGAGAGGCTGGGAGGGGACACAGCTGGGACAGGTGACCCAAAGGGACCAAAGGGATATTCCAGACCATGTGGCATCATTCTCTGTAGATAAAGTGCGGGGAAGAACACTGTGTGCCACAATTCAGCATGGGGTCCTAATATCCTTGTCATGGCACCATTCATGGTGTTCCTTAAAACAGACAGCTTTTTTCCCCTGCCAAATGTTTAGCCCAAATTTTTTAGCACGACACTACATTTAAAGTACAAGTCACTATAGAATCTTAGTTTTGCTCAAAGCCCAAGGAAGCACTTATCCAGAGCACAACTATCACATTATACAAGGGAAACCAAAGAAACACAATTCTGTAGACTGAGGAGAAGAAAGATATTAAACCAGCTCCATTATAGAGATGACCACAGGTTAAATTTTGTTATAGGAGTTTATGAAGTTATTCATACACTCCCATTACTATCAGGTTTGCTTTCATGCCCAAACATTATATAAAAAGCTCCTATTCTTGTAATATTTCCCTCCCAAATATTTATGTATCTATTAAAAGCATCACTAATTATTCGCTACTAAGAACGTGCTAATTAGATATTGCACTGTGTAAAAGAGATACAAAGTATGTAACTCACCTTCCATGACAAAGCTGCAAACAAATGAAAAGACAGAGAATTCCAAGAAAAATTAAGGAGCTGACAAACCAACTATGCTTTGGTTACCTTGGATGACAAGCTAAATTACAAACTTACAAAGAATATAAATACCAACAACAAAATTAAAACAACCCAAATCTATCATATGTGACTTTTGTAAATGTAGCAGCTGAACAACCTGCAGGGAAACACCTCAATTACACAACATTTATTTAACAAATACCTTGTTCTACCTCCCTTGTGATTGTATTTAAATCAAGGAGTTATAATTACAGAATTTATAAAAAATAATAATCTACCAATTACTATTGATTTACTTTGTTAAAACTTAAAATTGAGAGTTAAAAGGCTAAAATTATTCAAATAGAATAAGACTGCCTAGAGTAAAATATTTTTAATTGATAAATAAAGTGTTTTGAAACAAACTCCACTGTGTTTATAGAACCAAATTTCACCAGGCACCTTGGGAAAGATGTTATGTATGGAAGCCACAAGGGGATTTTTGTCTGTTTTAGCTTTGATAAGCATCTCTTCCCAGTTCCATTTTTAAGAATAATAACTTTTATGTAAGGACTTGAAGTAGCCTCTTGTGAGTCACCTTGTGTCTTAGCCAGCACCCATGCTGTGTTAGAAATCATCTTTGCACTGTTTTGGAGGACAAGAGAAATTTTTAAAGCTCACCATGTTCTGCTTTGACTACAATACACTCTTCAGATTGGTACAAGTGGCAAAAAAGCATCTTTGATATGGTCCCCATTTGCTGATAAGTTGTTTATCCTTCACGTGTAAAAAGTTGCAGCTAATAAGGAATCTGCAAGTGCACACAAAGATCAGTGGTCTGAGGGGTATTAACTTGTCATTTGGCTTAGGGCCAGAACTGAAGCAAGGCTCAGGCTCCAGTTTTGCATATATCTAATAAAACCTGTCCCATCAGGAACTCCATCTAACAATTCTTACCTGTTAAACATTTTCTTACAAGAAGATTTTAATTAATTATTGATTTTTAATGCACTCCTAATGTCTGAACACTCACAGACATAATTAGCACTTCTATAAGGAAAATGAATCTCAATAAATAAATATAGTAATGGAAAACCATTGCCTTCCTTATGTACAGAACCTCAGCTGTTAATGCTTTCACACTCTGATCCCTGAGCATATAGTGAGTTGCATGACTTAGATCTTTTTTTATCTTACACAGATAAAGCCTAAACATGCCAAGATTTTAATAGGCCAGCTGTGTATTAAAAACATGCCTTATCTGAAAAGATACATTTATTTCTCCTATTCTATAAGTTATATTACAATTGGAACATGTAGCTTAATAGAGGATAACTTAGAAACATAAGTATGGATATTCCAGAACATGCAGCCCTGTAAACCAGCAGCTTAGCTCAAACACCTAAAGGCAAAGCAAATAGCAATTAAACACCAAACCAAGAAGTAGGCATGAAGAAGCATGCAAAAGCTCTCACAGGTTGAGAAAAAAGGAATAACAGCCCAGTTTTATAATCAATTCTATACATGCTTGTGCTTACAAATGTATGCATTAGATTTTCTTTCTGACGTCAGTAAAAACACGTCTCCAAAGAGCTTCTGGTGGGAACAGCATTGTTTCTATGCTAAGAGTATAGAAAAGGAAAGCAATGATAAGTAAAATCCATTACATGAAAAGAACACAGCGTGTCTTTTCAAAACTAGTGCAGAGTGCTCAAAGTCAGGGAGAAACCTCCAAAATATTGTTCTTCTAAATTCAGAAAATTATGAAGATGATATACATTCTCTCCACAAAAGTTTTGTTTTGTTTTTTTTTTAATTAACATTAATTTGCTGTTCAAAATAGAACAGCACTTTAAAGGTCAATCATCTACTGAGATGCAAGCAAAAAATGTCCAAGTAAGGAGAAAAATGGTACCAACTCTAAAGGACACGTAGCCAAGATTTTTCTGATGAAATTTATCTATTCATCCATTGAATATCTACGAAGTTTTCCTCACCAGAAGGTGAGGGAAGATGTTCAGAATTAGTTCTATTCTGATGTTTAGCTAACCAAAGGTTGATTAATATGATAGTGATTAATGGACTGATCAGAGGAAATCCCGTGGTTCCCATCCTATGAAGTTTCTCAGTATTAGCCATGCCAAGATTTTGATTTTACCACGACAAAACACATAAACTGAATTTAAAAGTACGTATTTTACTGCAATTGGTAATATACTTGATTATTTTTGTTAGCAATTGTGCTGAAAAAATCACACCAAGTCAAGCTAAGCTATGAATTAATTAAGGTTTTTGGTACAGAATACATGCCTCAAGGTTGCAGTTCCAAATGTCACTGTATTCATTTTATTAGAAACACTTTTTCAGAGGAATAAATCTGTTTTGCAGCCTGCACAATTGATGTCAGTGTTATATAAAGGTAAATACTTCTGGTGTGAACATCTGATAAAGAAACACATTAGTAAAACATGATACGTCACTGCCATTGTACCATCTGTCAGGTAGTTTGTAATTATGGCAACATCATCCTTTTCAAACCCTTGGATAAAAAGAGTGGATCTGGCAAAGATGGTGAAATAAAAGCAGCTTCAGTCTGTAATCATTAAGCCAGTGACAGTTCTGAAATTCATTCATGCCAGTTTCTACAACTACAGCATTGTGCCAGTTACAAGCAATAGCTTTTAAACGATAATGTAATTTATACCAGGTAACCTCAGAACTGTAAGTGATGGTCATAAGCAAAAATTATTAAAGTCTCTTTCTGTCAAAAAAGCTCAATATGGAGGAAAACTAGGGTTCAAATATCACCACTAGCTCCTCTGTATGACAAACAAGTTATCATCAGCCATGATCCATACAACATTTTGAGGAACAAATCTGCACTTTAATGTATATGCATATGTGTTTCTAGATATAGTCAAATACAAATAGATTTGCCTATGCTTAGCTGAACAAACATAGATAAACAAATGACTCATTCAAAAATATATATGCAAAGACATCATCACATAACTCCAGAATACGATGTGCTATTCACTTGGTATGTCACTTTGTTGATAATTTAAAATTTATTATTAACTTTAAAAAAATAAATACAGAAAGTAATATGTTCTCACATTAACTTTTCTGTACTAGGGACTGAGAATAGGCTTGAAAATATAAATATCACTTTGATTAAAAGTGGAAAAAATGCTGTTCTTGAAAGTTTTTAATCACCAGTTAAGGATGACTTACGGAGATACAAATAGTATCCACAGTACAGGGAAATAATGCCTAGGAATTTGAGAAGCAGAGCACTTAGTTATAAACTAAGATCTCTTCAAATAATCACCTTCATTACATTTGTATGTGAACAGAACTGAATGATGTATTCCAGTAGGCTGAAGTGGAAGTGTGAAATCTCAATACATTTTAGATTCCAGAAAGCAAAGTTCTTTTTTTTTCTCTCTATGTAGTCCTTGTGCCTGTGTACATATAAAAATTACAAGCAAATTCTATCTATTGATAGCTAATAAATGCCCAAACTTTTTCATCTTTTGCTTGTAGAAGTAAAATAGATACATATAAAGTCTGTAGAATAGACAAATGTGTAAAAAGCACTGAAATACTCCCATTAGCTGTGAGTGTACACCTTTAATCCATGCCTCAGGGATTTACCTTTCTAGGAGGTTAAGTGTATTCCTGAGTCCCTCCCACACCAAATTACAAACATCATTAAAGCTTACCCTATTCAAGCACAGCTGCACGTGTCTTGTATGAGAGGAAACTGCTGGGACAGCCTTAGTTCAAAATTCAGCTTTAAACTGGGGAATCAGTGCTCTTGAAAGCAGCTGCTTTATTTTTGATTTACCAGGATTCAGGTTTAAACGCCGCAAATTGAACATCTTGTCCTATCAGATATTTCACAAGGCAATAGATGTCCATGAATCCTACAAGAGTAAAGGTGGTTTTGCAGAAGGATTTTGGGGCCAGGTTTTTCTTTTTTTGCAGTGAAGATTTTTCTGGTGGGGTTTTTTTAACCATTATTTTGTTTGTTTGTTTATTTTTGCTGTTTGGGAGGGTTTTGGGGTTTTTTTCTGTTTTGTTTTTTGGTAGAGAATTGCTTCAGGTGATAGAAAATAGCAGCATATGAATATTATTTAGCTTTCATGCACTCTAAATCTATTATCTAGGAAAAATACATGTTGCTTAATTAGTTTTAGGTAAAAAAAGTTGCTAAAACACTTGAAAGCTCCTGTTAGGAGAGCGTCATACACTTATAATCAAAAAAGCTACCCTCACATCTATTCATTTTTAACCTTTTTTTAATTTCACAAAACCCTAGATAAATCAGTGAAATATAAACAAATGCTTCAGAATGGCCAGGGAATACTGCATACTCCTTGTGAGACATGAGATTTATTCTCTGCATTCACAGTGGCCCATCACTCCCAATTTTGAATCAAAATTTGGTTCAGCCTCATATCACTGGATTGAAATAACTGGAGTCTGGACATAATTAAATTTCAGTGAACCAAGCAGTGCAATTCAACACATTTGCTGAAGATTCTCCACATGCAAGAGACCACCACTGTTTTTTGTTTATTTTGTTTGAACAGCTTCCCACTGCAAACTCTGGTTTTGAATGATTTTTTTTTCCTGTTAGACATATTTAGGCATAAAACTTCCAATAATATGATCCAAAAAGTCTTGGAAATATTGGAAACTCAACTTCCCACAGAAAAAAAAGGAAATAATTAAAAGTTTCCTTTGAAATATTATTTTTATTATTTATGAATGGAAGTCTGGTCTCACATCTTTAGTTTGGACTTGCACTATGCCATCATACAATTTACCAAAATATTCTAAATAATCACCTTTATATCACACATTGTATGAGAGCTGACTATTAAGAAGAGCTGAAGCCAAGAAGAGAAAAATGACTCTGCACTAGATCCATCTGCAGTAGATTGCTGAAAGAACAGCTTGGAGAGGCACCCATGACAAGAATTTCATTTGTTTAACTTGGACTTCAAGGGGTTTCAGTTTAAATTTACTGCAATCACGTTCAAGAAAATCACGTCCCATGGAGAGCATTCCAGCTTTAGCTCCTTTGGTGCAATCTATGCAATGTCTCTGCAGATATCTCTTGGAATGTGATAGTAGCATGTGTAGCTCTATGCAGGATCTGTAACTTTGGCATCCAGGCTCATTACCAATCTCCTGAGCCATCCATTCTTCCTCAGTTGTGAAAATGTAATAAATTGCTTTTTTTCCCTAGTGTATTTAGCACTCATGAAAACTGACAGATTGACAGCTGAGAGGCTGAAGTATTCTGCTTAAATCACAGAGAAAAGGAAAGAAGCAGCAACGACAGACTAAGGAACCAAAACAGAATTAACCCTTTGCTTAAGTAGCCAGCTGAAGACAGAATGGCAAGGACCCAATGGAGCAATCAGTGGACTATTGCAGCTGAGATCTTACTTGTTGATGGCAGATCTAAAATAAAATAAACCCCCCACATTCCAGCATGCAATTAGATTTGCATATTCATCTGCTCAGCAAAATGTCTGGCTAGTTTACGGTAAAATTATGAAGAAAATCTTAACCCATCAGGTGTTTGACACATCAGCTCATTCAGAAAGTAAAACTTATCAGTTGCACTGTAAGTGCAGTGTACTTACCCTGCAGAGTAAGTTGAATGGCTAGAATATAAAGGAAAAATAAATACTACTGGGAAATTTTCACATTTTGCCCATTTTTGTGATTTTTTTAAAAGCAGCTTTCAGCCAATCTAAGACCTAATGTCTACAAATTCAATATTCAGCCATCACAGCTCATTATACAAAGTTGGATTTTGTAAAATATTTACAAGTCTATATCTTCTACTAATATCTATTTGTCAAAATTTATGAAAAAATCTTGCCTCAGCTTTCAGCACCAAGATGTAGTAATAAGTCTAAAATGGTAGAGTCTCCCTGTTTATCTTCTAATGTGGAAAAAAGAAATAAAATCTAAGCAGGGAAAGGGATTTCTTTAATAAATTGTCTGCAACATTTAGAGGCCTTCAACAAATTCATTTGGACCAGATGAGTGAAACTTCTGCACATTAGCAAAGGACTGTTGTGATTTAAGCATTTGAAGCAAGTCCTCTGAGGTCTAACATAGAGGTCTATTTTATGTGCTATGGCCAAATAATATTTCCCCTGTGGAAGAGAATGAGCCTGAAAATTTGCTAAGAACATCACAGCCACTCCCATTAATGTACCTGGCTCATCACATATGTCCTGCAAACAGGTCCTGTGGCAGCAAGGACACAGGCACAGAACAAACCTCCAGTACTTAGCCTGGGAATTGGAGCTGCCTATTCTACTCCAATTAAAAAAAGCACTCCAGGACCTATAAGACATCTCAGGAAAGTTAATACTACATTAACACAAGGATCTGAAGACACCTCCAGTGCCTTGACTTAGAGTTGTGGCCAGATTTATTTATTACCAAATAGACACCCTGGGACAGACCTTTAATCAGTGCTGTTCTACAAAAGGGCCTCAGAGCAAACCTAACTTTGAATGGCTACAGAAGGATGTAGAATTGTCACTGAAAATAAATTTTAAAAGATGCTCCGAAAACAAACTTCACAACAGTGACAAGGATAGCAAATCAAACAGCACTTTTTAGACAACAGGCTGGTACGTTAACCATCAGCTTCAAGAACAGTAACATATGCCACTGAGTCTGAAAAATACATGGTTTTCCACAGTCCCTTTTCACATCCTGCACAGCAAAGGGCTCTTGAGGTTTAAAGAATAGTTTTGAAGTAATTTTCAGCTTTATTTAAACTGTAAAATCACAATTGTGATCACATTTACTTATCAAAAAATATGGCCAAATTTATAAGAACCATGAAGTATTATTCCCTGAAATAATATAAAGGTAATATTTCCCAACCCAAAGTTATAATTACAGCAAAGCAGAGAATATATATCTATGTCTGTCTATCTATCTATCTATCTATCTATCTATCTATCTATCTATCTATCTATCTATCACCTATCTCTATTATTAAATAGAGCACAAGCAAACTATCCTGTCTTCCAGGTTCAGTAGAAGATGCTGAGAAGATCTCTTAAACAAAAAATTAAAAAATAAGAATTTCTTACACCAGAAGGAATTTGACCTGTAAAGGTCACAGAATTGTCAACACAGGTGACCAGGAGAATATTTTTTATATTCTCCCATCTCCTCCCCTGCTGTGAATAGGCTCAACCACTTGTTCTTCACCAGCAGACATCACTCATGTTCTGTAGGAGCACAGATTTCACTGACAAAAGGCTTTCTCTTGAGAATGAGCCTTTGGGTACTGATGTGCACACACAATATAACAATGCAATGCATGGATCACTGATGCCACTTGTCTGACACTGCTCCTTCTTTATCCCTCCTTCCATGAATATGTAACATAAGAATGTGTTCAAAACCACCAAAGTGGTCCAATTTTTTTTTTTTTAGATTAAGTGTGACAGAAAAATTAAAAAGAAAGGCTTTGTGCTGGTTTTTGTGAAATTAAAGGACAACAAGCCCAGAGAGATTGGTTCTAGCAAGACACAGGTAACTATTAATGAAATGAACTTCACAGCAGCAGTGATTGAAAGGGCAATCTGACTGTCCCACGGAATATAACTCCTTTTTCTCACTTTGCATTGCTTGAGTTACAACCCTACAGCAGCCAAATCCAGTGGCCCCAACGTTTTGGTGGTTCCAGGCATGAACTGTGGTCACGAGCACCAAAGCAGCTTCACACAGCTCTGGCTCCTCCTTTGTAGGGAGCACATCCCTGCTTTGCTGTGCAGTTTCCCATTGATCAGCTGCCCACGTGTGCCACACTCCTCTGCTCTGCTTAGGGACACGCTGCTTGCACGGATGGCTTCCAGCAGACAGATGTTTCTTCCTTTCTGCTGTATTTTAATTTCTCAAGTGGGTGGCAAAAGCAGATGTTACCATATGTATGTGTGTGTGTATATATATATATATATAAGGTCTCCTCTCTCACACATAATTCTGAAAGAAACAGAATATTATACTGATGGCTTGATTCAATCTGCAGGTTTCATAAATGTGAGTTTACCCACGTGCATATGTGTTCAACCACATATATATCTTTAAATACATATGGCACTGGTACATACATATATAATATGATAACATATAAATGTGCTTGCATAGGCCAACACATATAGTTTTCTAGATTGAACCAAGTCCAAAGCTTAATGTGCTGCCTGTTTCAGAGTATGTAGCGTTGTGGGCGGCATACTCTATTTTATAAATACATAATCCATGTGGAAAAATTAGACATCTCTGCAATAGGCAGTGGAGACACTTATCTAGCATCACCTGTTTTCTCTTTCTCCTGCAGTGCCATCTCTTTTATGCATTCGAGGAAAGCTCAGGGAAACCTGAATGACAAGTAGAAGACCAACCACAGAGAGCACCCTTGACAGTAAGGTTCCAGTATAGTGATTTTTTATATTCCAGCAAGTTCACTGCTGCCACTGGGATTGCCCCCTGCAATGCTATCAAAGCTCAATCTAACAGATTAATCCCCTAATTTGCTTCAGGTCTCTGATCCCTTTCTCTTTCAGTCACGAAGCATTAGAGCTGCCAGGATGCAGTGGGAGCAGAAAGCAGGAGCAGGGGGTTTCTGAAGCTGCACACCTGCCCTTCTAAGTCTGACCAATGAACCAGCCAACAGAGCAACACCCATCACAGCACACACGTGACAAAGTGAAAAAACCCCTATTAAGTTTATCTGTATTAATGAAACAATTTTTCAGACTTCTCTGTCAAAAATCTTCATAAATTACCACAATAGTCTCAAGAAAAGAACAAAAGAAGAAATCTTAGTTTTATAAAACATAGGCTAATATTATAAAAATTGTTGTGGCTGGATAAGGTCCTGGGTTTTAGAATAATTTTTTTAAATTAATAAAAGCACAAATCAAATATGGCTTTAGTACCAAGAAACATTAGAAATTACTAACAGACCTTTAAATATGTAATCAGTTTTATAAGTAAAAAGCAGTGGAAAAGCATTGTGCTTATATTATCTTCTATATTAAGCTTGAGTCCTCGATGACATGTAGCAATTGTGATTTAGTAAATGTCAACTTAGAGCACTGATTAGGGTATTTTTGTTGCTGTTGTTGTTGGTTCTTTAGAGTTCAGAAAACCTGTAAAAAAAAGAAATAAAAATCACTTGAAGTGCTTTAAAAACAAAAGAAAATTCAGATGGAATGCCTGGCAGCTACAAATGAAAATTACATATAATTCAAAACTGGCATTTGTATTACTTCTGTATTGTACTGAAAATAATGCACTTTAATTTTTATTTTTTTTTAAGAGATACAAAAATGAATAAAGTTGAGTCCTATAGTTTTGTCAGTAGCTGAAAGGGAGAAAAACCAAGATCACTAATTGCCAGTGTTTATTTAATTTGTAGGAGAAGAGAGTAAAACACCACTGGCTACATATGTCAAATGTGCATGAAGGATGAAAATGTAAAAGCAATACACACATTCCAAAGGGTAGGCAAAGACACACTTTTTTCAGACTTATAAGTAGCATTTGTCATGGTGGTGAGGAACCTGATGTGGCATTTAACAACCTGTTACAGAGAATATTCCAGTCTGAGTTCACCTACTTGAATGAGCACTGCTGTTGGCACACTGAAAACACCTCTATTTGTTCATGAAGTCATCCATGTTTGGCTTTTCTCTAATCATAAAAAGTATATTGCAAAGGGATTGCAAAACAGTTTACTGTCATCAGCTAACCTCACAGCTTGATCAACATCATTATTTTGAAAATGGAAAAAATACTTCAACGTGAAAAACACAATAACTGAGATTCCCACTCATAAACCCCAGCAAGACTGAGATAAGAGACTAAGGGCTAACAGCCTCTCTAACCTCTTTATAAAGTGCACTTCATCAGCATGAATAAACAATGTATTTTCACTCAAAACAGACTTGTTTAGTCTATTGCAATGATTTTTTTGTTGTTGTTTAAAAATAATAGTTTTAAATGTTATTTAAAAAAACATATTGAAATTTTTCCCCCTATATCTTGATATTTCAAATTTTTTAGAGACACTATTTTGTTCTCTGTCCTTCCCATTCTTACACACAAAGATGACTTTTACATCCAGTCTCATTCAGAATTTCTCAAAAACAAGGTTAAAACATGCAGAAGTTGTTTCTAACAGAAAGCTGAATGTTCAAGGGATTAGAATATGATAAAATCAGTTTTTTGTCCTATCTCAAGGAGCCATCAATAAAGGTAAGAAATAGAAAGTGACTTCACAAATTCCCTCTACCAAGTTTTCTTTCATGAATCAGTTAGGAAATGATATTAAATCTCTTTTATGAGTAGATTCTTTCCCACAATAATGAAGACCCTGGTTCCTACTACTCCAGATACAGATAATTTGTTACTGTAATCGGGTTTAAGGTTAACTTTTGGTTGCTGCAGAATTTCCTTGATAATAAAGATAAAACTGGACATTTGTTTATGAAATATTTATTTTACATAAACAACGAAATGATCTACCTTCTCAGCACTTGTACACATACACAAATGTGGAATTCCACAATCTGGATAGGGTTTTGTTTTCAGAGGATAATGTGCATGTGCACAGCTATCAGCACTGGAAGCTCTGGCTTAATCAGCAGATTCTTTAACACTTAAGGCTTTCATAGTTTTATTTGTTCAAGAATTGGAAGTTGCAACATTGAATTATGTTGTGTGTATGATGCTTTTGAATAGAGCATTAAAACAATCAGGAGAATCCCCAAATCACAAAGAAAATAAAACAAATGGTTTTTAACATGTTCTTCATTATACATCCTGTAACAAAACTACTTTATAAGAAATGTGATACTAGCAAAAACTAACAGAAAAGTTGAACGAAAATTCACTTCACAGTTTTCATTGTAGTGATTTATCTACCTATTTTTATGTAGCTGTAGACCCTGCACCACTTGAGTGACTGCATCCATAGAAAAATTTCCATGTTTATCAGGGGGCTTAGCAAAGAATTTATTCCTTTTCCTTTACACAATAGAAATCAGCAAATATCTCCAGTCTCAACTGGCTTTCACAATTCGGTTGCCCACTTATCTGACTAATATTCCCTGCAAAAACAGTGTGTGAGTGGCTGTTCTGATTGTCTGAGGGAGCACTCCCCATCTTCATTTATTTCATTCTGGTAGAGTTCAGCTGTGCAAATCAGCAACCCAGAGTACACACAACAAGCAGAGCACATGGCAACACCTTTACATCAGCTAAGAACATCTGCATCTTGTTTTCCATGGTGAACTGTCCTAGATTTTATTAACAAATGCTTACACTTTTTCTTCACATGTGTGAAAATTCACATTACTGATGTTCTGATTTGAAAACAACCTGTTTTTCTCTGCATTCATTATACTGCAGGGGAAAAAAATTATGTTCATTGCCTTTTCATGTATTTTTAGTAATCATGTAAAATTAATAAGATTATTATTATTTTAAATGGATTCTGTGGCATTACATGGCTGAGGTTTTATCTATTTGGGTAATTTTCCACATGAAGGTAATCTCGCACTTTATTATCCCATGTATTAAAATAAGCATCCCAGAAATCCAGCTGAAACCTCAGAGCACTTACATGAATATAAAAGTGATGTAGTAGAATATTGTCAGAGGAATGTAAAAATCAAAACCAATTCCTGGTTCTGCTACAACCCAATATCTCCATCTCTCTTTCCAGTATCTCCTTTTATGTCTCTTGTCTATTTACTTCATAAGCTTTATCTGTCATTATGAACATCATTAATGATCTGAGTGTAAGTGTTGCTTTAACCACAGCAGATGATATCAAGATTATGATATCAAGATATAAAGATTATTTTGTTCTAACTAGAAGATGACTTTATATTAATAGATACCATCTCTATCATTCTTTTGAACTTAATACTACTGAAACTGTGAAGAAAAATATCACATGGTCACAAAAATGGTTAAAATATTTCCTAGAATTTCTAGGTGAAAAGACCTGAAGCTTGAAGCAGTCCCCACATTCCTAGGATTATTTTATTCAGAAGCAGTACTTGGCTGGGCATTTTTGTTCCATGTTGGTTCTATTTACTCCGTTGTGATTTTAGAGAGCAACAAGATTCAGGAAATATTAATTTACAAAAGTTATGTTCACCTGACACATCTGAATTGCATGTAGTTGTTTGTTGCAATAATTAAATATATTGTTTAGAATTGAGTTCAAAGGATTCCTGAAAATTAGTCTAAAAACGACTGATAATTTTTAAAGTAAATAGTAAATATTTCAGAGATCCCTTTGTATAAGAGACTTTCCCAAGTTCTTTAAACAATGCTTGGTGTTGTGCTAGACTTCTAATTTTCTACCCACAAAACTCATCTTCAAAATCAGATAGTCAAAAGGTTCTTTAGAAAAAAAAAGATAAGCTAATTAACTAAGACAACTGAAATGTTCATGATCTACAGCAGGAGAGGGAATAGATGTAGGGGGTGTGGATGTTAATAATTTTCCTGAAAATTATTTTTGGTGAGGAGGGAAGGGGAGACAGACACACAGATGTGTGTGACATGACATGACCCAAAGGTCTCAGGTCCTAAACCTGGTTATATGATTTTGTCAGCATTCCCACTGGATCTGGCAGTGCTACACTGCCAGGGCTCCAAATCAAAATGACTCAGCTGAGCAGATATTGGGCAAACAAGTCCAATTTCAACCTCATGCCATGGTTATGAGCCTGTGCTGGCTCTTCTCTGTCAATCTGGTGACTCTGCAACTTGTTTAATTTCCATGCTGTATTTGTAAGTGCAGGAAAAAGTACAGTTAATATATTTTTGAACAATGTCTATGACTTCGTATCTTTAGAATATAAAATACACTCTAAATTCTTATTAAAGGATTTTCAGTACTGGATTTTAATTTTTTTTTTCTTATCTTGGTAAAAGAGTGAATTAAATAAGTACAATCAATTTTATACAAAAGTTGTTCTCAGAGTAAAATTTATATTTTTTGGCTCATCTGTTTAATTAATCAGAGTATGTTAAGTAATGCATCAAAGAAATAGTAAGAAAAAAGTTTTCTTTCCTAAGCAGCAATAAGCAGAATAAACCCATAAAACCATGCCTTGTTCTTCTGAATCTCACTGAAGTCTCTGGTTTACAGTGTTTTACGATCCAATTTTGAAGACTGCTTTGACTCATTCACTGTATTGCTAAACATTACATAGAAATATCGAGTAAGACATAGGAGCATTTAACCCATAAATGTAAGTGAAAACATCACATATTTTAATTGTGGCAGTTCTTTAACTGAAAGGCCCAACCTTCTCTGGGATTAGGCAGTTCTGTGAAAGGAACCTTTATTCCTTTTCCTATGTTAGCTGTAGGAAAGTAGCCTTTTCCTTAGGTTTGCTCTGGGAGATGTACCATACAACAAGAAATGCTTCTTTTGTTAGAAGCAGACAAATAATTTAAACAACGTAGTCTGAGAAATGAATATGGTAAACTGAAAGAAAGGATTTAATTTTGACTATAGTATTGATTCGTATAGAGTTTCAGTGTAATATTTATTAATTTCCTTGCCTGAAGACAGTTCCTTGAATTTCAGAAGCTCAGACTAAATTTGAAGAGATTTCAGGTACGTAGTACAACCCCTCACTTTTATGAGCTCTCCATGTCACTTGTGATAACTAAACAAAACTGAGTAAGTAGGGCTCCTTGGCCTTCTGCAAACACAACCACCCACCCTCTCTTAAAAATATATTTACTGACAAGGAAAAGTCTATCTGCTATAACAGCAGCATGGCATGTTCTGTTTCAAACTTCTTCTAACAACAAATTTTCACCCTTAGATCTCTACCAGTTATTTAAGCAATAAAATGTGTTACTAGAACACATTCACATTTGGAACTTATTGCACATTGCCCAAAATATACGTTTATTATTAAAACTAATATATTAATAACCATGATGAGAATAACTGACATTTAAAACTATTCTCATTTATATGTCTCTTCTCTTCTCTTCTCTCTCTTCTCTTCTCTTCTCTTCTCTTCTCTTCTCTTCTCTTCTCTTCTCTTCTCTTCTCTTCTCTTCTCTTCTCTTCTCTTCTCTTCTCTTCTCTTCTCTTCTCGAAGGACAGTGTGTATAACCTCTCACTTAAAGGTCCCAGTGGTTGCCTTACCCTTTTGCAGCATTAAGCAATGTGCCTTAAGGAGCATTTTGTTCTGATCAGGGACATGGCCAAAACGTTTTTCCATTCCCATGTGATGACTCTCATAAGGAAGATGAGTCATGCATTTTGAAGACACTTTCTGACAGGGAAGTTTCACAATGAGAAATATAAGCCCTTGGAATCATCTCCTCGAGACAGTGACCGTGGACACTAGAGATCTGGCTAGACAGGGTGCTGGTCCATCTTGCCTAGACCCTAATTTTTCCAGGAAAAGGTTGGAGCAGCTGATCCTTGAGGCCTCTTCCAGCCTGGTATCCTATAATTGAAAATTAAGAGGGAGAAAAGAAGCCAAAGTACTTCACAGATTTAAGAAAAAGTAAAGACAACAAAGACATCATAATCAGACCTGATGAGAGCTGTTATGATTTTCTTTAGGTTGTAAGTTTGATCCTGGAGGTGCAGAGACCATGATAATTTTACATGGCTGTGCAGTAGATCCTAGCTCCAAACAGGCTGATGCTGCTGTTGGTCTAAGCCTTACAAACAGTGCCTGTTCTGTGGAAAGCTGAAAAACCTGTTGCCTTTATTTGCTGTGAATGTCACCTTCCATCAGATATAGGCGGGAGTGAAACCAAGTGGTGCCAGCAGCAACCTGGCTAATGCAGACTGTAGGGCAGTCACACAGTTACTCAATATAGAAGAAAACCTAAAAAAGAGAAAGTCATTGCTTTGGTGAAGGATCACCTTTCCTGCATTTAAATGAGATCTGAAAGTTATGGAAATGACAGACAAAAACATCAGGAAAGAGGCCAAGAGATGGGGCAATAGCAATTCTGTGTCACAGACAGTTCTATCACCTAACTTTCCAGAACACAAGCAGTCTATCAGGAATTACCTCAAATTAGCAATTGGGCTGCTCTGACCTCAAGTTCCAGATGCAGAATGAAAATTGACAGAAGTACATGGAATATAAATGTTTTACATAATAGTACTTTATAAGGAACTCTACAAACTCACACCAAATGAAGGCTCTACAAAAAATATCTGTACCATCCAATCAAGTTAATTCTTCTAGCAATACAATCATGTTTTTTCTTCTAACCTATTTTCCCAATTGAAATCACCTGACCTAACTTGAATCCTGTTATATTCCTGTGCAATTCTTAGCAATGCACTTTTTGTAGAGTCGTTCCTAATTGGAAGAGCTGGAGTCCACGTCCATAAATTCTTTGTGCACCACTGTACACATAATAATCTTATGTTGCTCCTATATAGTATAAATAAATGCAGGAAAACCTGACATTCTTCTACAATATTCTCCCTCCATTTGCAGACATGTTTTTATTTTTGATAAACCCATGCAGAATTGTTTTATCTGTCATAGATATTCATACCCATAAACTGAAAGAGAAGTTATAATTTCAACTTGGTTTGATCTAATATACAATAGAAGCATTACAACACTAATTGACTGCTTACCAGTGCCCTGAAATTGCTAATTGACTGGTAAGGCACTGATTTTTTAACCTCACTCATTAGGTAGGAAACTCTTGGCTAGGAAATGACCCTGAATAAATATTAGTATCCATTTGGAAAAGGTCAGATACTTTGGTTTTTTTATCATTACATTTTAACTACTTATTTATAAACCATTGAATTTCAAAGGCAGGTTATTCTTAATGCACTATCTGGCAAAAATATTTACTACAGAACCGCAATTCTCCAATATAAAAAAGAAAGAATATTCCATACTCTTTTAAGCAGGAGCAGCATGACTTCACATTATTTCTCAGACTAGCAGAAAAATCACTGGATGTCTTTCACTCCAAATCAAAGGGAAGAGCTTTCACACTAGGTCCAAATCCTCTACTGTTTTAATTCCACTGGCTTCAAATAATAGGCAGTGGTGAACTATCCCAAACAAAAAGGGATAATAAAAAGTGTTTTCAAACCCCCTAGTTAGAAAGCCAAATGAAAAAAAACTCACTGAAGTTCTGATTTTACAATTTTTAGACAGAGCACATTCAGTCAGTATAGACATAGGGGGAAAAGAAGCCAAACCTCCTCACTCTATCTATATCAGCTCTGAAAAGCATCAAATTTCCAATGAAATGTGGACTTTCCCTGATCAGCATCTTGCAGCACAGGGAATAATTTGTACAAATCAGCATCATAAGAGCAAATCTTGGTACTTCCTTCTCCTTTTTACATCCCCAAGGAAGCACATTTCCACATTATCTCCTTCACTACAATAATTACTCAAAGACTTCCCGCCCCCTTTTATCAAAATTATGGGATAATCTAGCAGATATTTTCTGTCAGTTATTCACCTGCCTTAGAAAATCAATTGGTTTTATCATTTAGGTGTGCAGCACAGCATTGCATCAAACTGTTGAGAAAAGTGTATGAGGGCTTTTTCAACAGAAGACACAAAACAGAATGGAGGAATTAGAAACAGTATGAAGCCTTATTATGGAGATTCTGGAATTCTAGAGAAAAGTCCTACCTATGGCAACCAATTACTGATGTTGGACTCAGATGTTATACAAGAAACTCCTTCTCATTGGGGCATATTCCTTCAGACAGTATACACTGGCTTCAATTACCACACAGGAAATCCAGACCAATTTTTTATCTGGCTATTTACAAACAATCATGCAGAAAAACTTTTCTTTCCCCCAGGATATGCTTTGCTTAGAGTTTGAAAACCAAATTTCTTGGCCTAACTACAAGCGGGAGATTTACTCACCTACTATCTGTAGAGCCATAGCTCTAGAAGAGAAATATCTGCCAAAGTTATGTAAAAATATAAATTGCCATATCAGGGATGACAAAAGGAAAATAAAAAGCACCCATCTTTACAACCTACCTTTTTCTAGGCTTCCTGTGTTGGGATGGACACTCTTTCAACACCACTGAGACACAACCTTTGATGCTCCTCTCCTTTAGCTGCAGGATACTTCAAGTCCCAACACTTCAGTTTAGCTGCTGGAGGGTTTGCAGTTGTGTTGGCTGAAATCCTCCTCCAGAGATTACTCTGGAGGGGAAAAAAGACAAACAGGTATCATCATCCCTTCAGAGGACTTCAGGTGTTCCATATAATTTACAGCTGGTATAATCTCACTGCCCTAATGAAATTTTAATTATCTTGACTTTGGGATTTTGCCGAATCTTCTGATTTAGCAAGCTGGGTGAAGTTGGTTTAATATTTCCATCCCACAGCCCAGACCCCACACTACCCTACTCTACAGAGTTGCTGTGAGTGCATTTCAGCACCAAACTACCAAGCTATACCTTTTTGTACCAAACTGTAAATATCCCAGTCTCCAAAATTCCCCCCCAGAAGACTCAAAGGCAAAATTTCATTTCAGTTTCACATACAAACTTCTGTGTGAAATTTGCATGCAAAGCCTGTGATGCAGGCACTTCCCAGGGCTGGCACGTGGTGAAATTATGCTTTTTTCCAAACCTGGTGTTACAGAGAGCAGGAGAGACAGACAGGTGGACAGAGGGGGACAGAGGGTGCTGTGCCCAGACCCCACAGGAGCACACTGCCCATCACCTGTGTCCCAGCAAGAGCTCAAAGCTCGCTCTGACTCAGGCTGAGCTCTGTCCCTTCAGCATCTTGTGATGTTCAGGGTCTGGATTTCTCACTGTGGAAATCTAACACTGTCCAGGGTTTCTTGGCACATCCCCTGGTGGAATGCTGTGCCAAGAAATACACAGCCACAGGGCTGTGCTTTATTTTCACAGGCAGAAATAATGATAGCTCTTAGAAACCTGAGAAAAGTTAATGATATGTTTCCATTTTGTACCTTATAGTATTAGTAAGCAACAGAAATTGTGAGTGGTACAAAATGTGAAGATTTTTCCTCATGTTCCTCAGTAATTTTACAAGCTATTTTTCCATGCTTTAGAGCGTGAGTTTTATTCCATTATCTACTCCATGTCTACTAATTAATCAAATTGCTTTAAACAGCAAAATTTGATCTAAAATCTTCTGTTCATTTGCAACCAAGTAAAGTTTGATAAGAACAGACAGTTTGGCAGTGCCTGTAAATCCTTGTGGAGCAAGGAAATTAACATCTTGGCACTTAGCTCTGTAACGATGTGCCTAATTTCATGGAAAACAGACAACAAATTCATTTCCATACCTCAATAATGCTTTTCTTTTGCTTTAGCCTAATTAACTCGTTGAAGGATGAAAGCTGAACTTTTTTTAGGCATACCTGGTTCCTAGAATGTGCAATAAGGTGGAAAAATGATAAATCTGAAGCTTTGTGATAAGAGTACTTCAAGGCAAAAAGCATTTGTATGCTAAGAATAAATTCATTGCAGTCTCATTTGTAGCTGAAGAGTCAACAAAATTGTTAGCTAGAAGTACTTTAAAGGTTATTTTACATGTGTGACTAATTCAGCATTGATAATTTGCATGAGCTGTAGCCTGCTGCTCATTGCAGCTCATACTTTCAGGAGAGTTTCATAAGAAAGGGAGAGGAACATCCTAGACAAAGCTGTGAAAGGCCTTCTAATGTTTGCTCTCCTTGTTGGTTGCTCTAATGCAGGGATGCCCACCAATATTAAATAAAATAAAGGAAAAATTATGTTGCTTGCAATGCTATTCTATGTATTTTCTTCTATGTATTTATTTTCTTCAAAGAGTATATTACAGCAATATTTGACTCTTCCCAGGCATGCTTGGATAATCTGAGCCCTACATCTGTTTTTGGCTTCTTTTTTTCTTTATGTATCCCCTCTTTAACTGGTGAGATACATTGAGATAAGGTTTTGCTATCAAGTGGGAGATAAATTACCATGCAATAGTTTTAGCTGTATGTAGTTTTCTTTTCTAAAATAGTATTCTTGAAATGAAAAGCGTGATATTTACTATTTTCACTATTGAAGCACTGAGTGCAAGGTATGAACAGAAATACTCAACATATTCCATCTAATCCGCTCTAAATGTCTAAAATTATGCTATTAATATTTCAAACAAACTCACTGACTTCTCACACAAACCACCATAGCTTTTGCTTTTTCTTTAGTTTTTCCTTCTTAATTTCATATATGGAAACACGAACATTTCTGTGGCTGGAGGATCCTGATATGCGCCATGGTGAAAATGAAAAAAAACCCCAAAGTCTAAATAGTTCGCTCTTTATTTTAAAAACACATTAAATGGGGAAATCATGTTCCCAGCTGTTGTGGGTGTGCTGAGTTTTAATCAAATAAAGGTTTATTTGGCGAAAAGCAAATTCCCACCTCTTGGGAAAAAAGCCCAGCAGATCATGAAAAAAAAAAAAAAAAATTCCTTCTGTTTAAACAGCCAGAGAATACCTGACAGCTCATCTTGTTTACCACACAGGACACTCTGAACTTTGTTTTGAACTGAATCTAAAAAAAAATTACGCATCTAGGAGCTAAGTCTTTAAACTTATTTGTACATATTTGAATAGTATTTTTCCAATTGCATAATAAAAATAGATTTAAAATGTTTTTAATTTCATTGAGAAATAGAGGTTCCCCTAATGGCCTGCACATGACATCAACACAAATAGTTTACAAAAAGCCATGCAAAGAACAACACTCAGGAGAAACATGACCTGAGAAGTCTGCCTGGAAATCTCATTCATATACTACAGAATGTTAAAGGAAGCAAGTTCCCTGAATTAAAAAATATGTGATAATAAAATCTGGAAAACTGGGATGAAACATTAAAATATCACACATGAGGATTGTGGATATGTAATGTCTAATTATAACTTAATTTAGAAAATATTTCCTTGAACCTCATCCCCACTAGCTGGATCTTGTCTTGATTAATTTCTAAATGTTTGGAGCAACATATTCCCTTTCTGCAGTCCTCAGAGTTTCATACCATATAATGTGCCATTTTCAGAGGTTGTTAATTTTAAATGTTAATTTCTTTTCAAGAGTTACTTTCAAAATCAGATCACACATTTATGTGTCTAAATTTTAAGTACCTAACCTTAGATGCCTGATTTTGAATATTTGGGGATTAATCTTCACATGAACGAAATTAAATTCACATTTTGTGGCTAGAATCAATTACTTTTTAACATCCTTAAAATGGTGGTATGCTAATACAGTAAAAACTAGAAAGAAAAATGATCCAAAAGAACCTTTTTGAAAGGAAGGCTGCCTTTGACCAAGCAGGAGAGGCTGCATTGTAATCATGGGCACTTTATTTCTGTAACACCAGAGGTAGCACCAACCTACAGGCAAGTTCATTAATCTCCTCTGCTCCAAGGAAATGGAATGTCATGCACTGCACTGTGTTCTTTATTGCTATTCCTGCATAGCTTTTCCATTAAGTTCTTTGTTAAAGATAAAACTGAGAAGATTAGATGGGATTTTTAGAATTTCAGAGAGAATATTCTTCTCTCAAGATCACCCATAGTCTGTTCAGCTCTAGAATTTATAGGGCAAGGATGTAAAGCGTGGTCACTATGAAAGTTTTACACTAGCTCCTTATATATATCAGTGCAGAGATAAAACTATTATGTGTATCTATCTTATAACAACAACAAAAAACCCTCTAAATTAAGACACAGATGATAAATTTGCTTTATAAGACTAGCTTAAAAATGTTAATATGCCATTGTTTAATGACAGATACAACATACTGAATATTTAATCAATGTCCTTACTAATTCTAATTTGTCTTCCCAGTTTCATAGTTGTCATTAATTTGGATTCCTCGTCACAAAAAGTCATAAAATCAGTAAAATTAATATTGCAGATGATCTCTTGGAGGAAGAAAAGGTCCCTAAATTTAAAGAAGTTCATGCATTTAAAACAAGCATGTATCAGTATTGATAGAAGCACAAATGCAGACTCAGGCATTCTCAAGTCAAAAATCTTTAAAACTATGATAATTTAATTACACTTGACTTAATAACTGCAACCTCAACCCAATAAAATTCCAATAGTTGAGATGTTTGACAGCAGCAGTTTTATGAAAATTCTTATTATTTTAGATAGAAGCACAGAAGAACAATCAGATTTCATAAGGTATATGTAGAATATACTCCTCTAGTATTCTCTACAATGGGGGCATGTCCACGAGAGGAATATTAGAAATATCCTCCATAAAAAAGAAATCACACGCAGTACTACTTATTTGTGTTCTCTGCCATGTTTTTCTTCATGTTTACAAAGGACCTGCAATTCTGCCTTGAATGTCAGTTTTCTTACTGAATATTTCAAGTCCTCACTTTGTTCTTCAAAAGGAAACCCACCTGATGCTGTACCTTTTACATCCACACACACTTTCATGCCAGCTCAGTTTTCCAGCTCTCCATCATCTCTGTAGCATCACAAAGAGCTGAACAGTAAGCATTATTTAGCACAAAGTTTGGGCTGTTTTGCCAGTAGGCTTCATTGAATTTTACCAAGATAAACCAGGATCACTTGCCTCATAAGGAAACAGCAATGCAGAAATGCCAAGTGACTTCACCAATTTCATACAGTAAATACTGGGAGAGGCAAGGACACAACACTTCTGACCATCAGCCATACAGCCTCAGCATTGAATCCCATTGCAGATTGCTTATTAGCTTGTTTTCATTAAAATTTGTGAAATAAATCTTGGACAGCTATCAACAAGTTCCATGACTGATGGATTTTCCTGAGTAATTACTGACTCGTTCATTTTCCATGGTTAATCTGCCCTTCAGTCTGCAAAATGTTCAGTTTGGATTACTTCAGTCTAATTTTCTCTTCCTCTAAATCGTGAAATGCCTTCAGTCTTCATAAAATGTAAGTAATGTGATCCTTCAGGCCCAGAAAATGCAACATGAAGGCTTAAATAAGCAGTCTGGCTTGTGCAATATGACTACAAATGGAGTTGAAAAAACAGTGCAGGAATTGTCCTTCTGAGAACAAGTTATGGAAACTGCTCATTTGAACAGTTATCAGCACTAATTAAAATTCTGATTGAGTCCTGGCTTGCATGCAACTTCTGTAATGTTTATTTCACATTGACTAGCATAGGTCAGAAATAACCAACTTATGCTTTGCAGCTAAACTTTTATCTACCTATAATGCTTGCCAGGTTTCATATTAATGGGGATTTGAGAGGGGCTTGGGTTTGTTAGTTGTGGGTTTCTTTCCTAAACCTCTGACAGGGAGAAGATTGGCTTATAGCCTTCCAATAAAGACAGACATTTTGCAACAACCTTATTTACTATCAAATTTGTCTTTTCGTTAATTTTGTCAAATCATCAGTTAAAAAAAGCATTTGTCAGAAATTGGGTTGCTCAAGGAGAAACTCTTAATTTGCCCAAAGTCCAACACATACACAAGATTTGTGATCAACAACACAAACCTCAACATTAGTTTCATATTTTCTGTCCATATAATTCTAACAGTAAGAATTTAATCTTCTGAGCACCTACACCTTGCAGATATATCTGCTAAAATTTCAAAGTTTCCTTTGTTATTTCATATAGAATCTCCAGAAGGCTCTTGCTAAGACAACTACTTCTTTGAGTATAAGTAGTGAAGGAAGATCCTAATAATTTATAATACAATCAGTGGCCATAAGGTAAATCAATAGTTTATTTGAGAAAAATAGACTTTCTTGTTCCTGAAGCTATGTCAAATTTTTAAAGCTTCAACCTGATGAATTCCAGTTTTATGTGGATAACATTACACATATAACCTTGCCTCAGACATAGTCATTTTCTACGGATATAAAGCACATATCCTAGATTTAAGAAAGTATTTTTTGATAAACATAGTCCTTTGATACATAATTGAGACATACTTTTGCTTCTCCAAGAAAAAGATGCTTTCTTTTTTTTTTTTAATCAGAAATGCATATAATAGATGCTTTGACAATTTTATTGTAGCATGCTTTATTGAGTTGTGGTTTAGGGGGAAGAAGAGGGGCTAGAAAGGGAAAACAAAATTCTCAATATAAAATGTAGGATTATCATCTATGAAGGAAAAAATCACAACAAAATACCAGCAATTACAGTATACTAATAAATATCTGATCTTTTAACTCTGTGACTTTTCAGATCTGTGCAGCTGTTAATAATACAGCACTGAGAAGCTCTTGAGCTGAGGATGTCCATACCATGCTTCAGTGCAGCTGCCTGTGTATGATGTGTGCCATGGAATATTTGCCTAGAGATGTTATTCCACTTCAAAAGTGGCAACAATTAAAAGGTATTTTTCCATGTATAACAGTAAAAGTGATAATAAAGGGAGAGATTCAGACCTCCTCTGGGAGAGACACTGTTTTAGTAGCAGGATGGATGTATTTATATGTGAAACATGTATGGATGTATTCTTGCCTTTAGCCTTCAACTCTGTTCCTATGATCACAATCACATGTGGTAGGAGATTATGCTGGTCACATTCCCTTGATGACAGTTCCAAGGAGAAAAGCTCTCTCAAAAGATCTAGAAATTAGGAAAAAATTAATGCTCACTGAAACCAGTGCTTATAAAATTAAGGAAATTGTGTCACTACCTTCAAGGACTTCACTTAAATAATTTCTGTTTGGAAAAACAGTTTGTCTAATATCATCCTCCAGAGTATCCTATAACCATAATGAATTCATACAAAACCACATTTTTTTTTAGATATAGACAACAATCTTATTACAATGATAAATTCACAGTGCATTATTTATTTCCTAACACATTGTGGATAATAAGCAGGATATCAAGTGACATCTGTTACTAATGTCATAATAAATCAAAAATCTTGGCCTACTTTAAGTTATTAGTATAAAATCTAGTTTATTTACTGCTAAGCAACTTAACAGAAATACTAGACTGAACTCACACACCTGTGCCCCACTGTAAAACAAAAATATCTAGGAGCTTTATGAAAGTGTTTTCCCAGGATTTTCAGCAACAGAGTAAATGGCATGTCTCTTAGTAAATTTTTCAGGTCCTGGAGAGCTGTTATATTGGCATCCCATGGATCAAATTGTTCATTTTAATGATGTAAAATGCTGGCATTGACTTTCACATAAATGGTCTCCATGAATTTGAATTGTGGGGTTGAGGCCTACTACTATAGATTGGTAAATTAATTTTCCCCTAATACTACAAATGCTGTCCTATTTATCATTACTAAATAAATCCAATATTTCAGTCGTTAAAAATTCCACACTGGAAACAGCTGGACTTTTTAGATTTAAACCCGGGAATAAATTCACTAGCAAAGGTCTATAAAACAAGGTCCTAAGTCTCTGAAGGATGTTAGAACCAATCAATCAGCTCTTTATTAAGGAAACAGTATTCATGGAAACTTCAAGAGTTCAAATTAGCTGTAACCCAAAGAAAAGGGATTTATTTCTCCCCTCTCCCTCTCTCTCCTTTTTTTTTTCTTTTTTTTTTTTT
>VXBI01001514.1:199713-260326 GCA_013397375.1 Toxostoma redivivum
TTTTTTTTAATTTGTCAAGGCTTAGACTGTTCCAAAATAAGAAGCAATTTCTGCTATGTTTTCAAGGAATGGAATGATAGCAGAGCTCTAATGCTTAAAAATAGATTCCCCTGCTAATCCCACATCATATCCAGGTTATTGTGTTTGTTAATATTATTCACTGCTGAAGAAGGATTTCCTGTCTGTGGATTTTAACATGTGATATAATCTCAGATTACAGCTCTTTTACTATGTACAGGGGGATATAAGACTGGGGGATATGTATGGAAATGAGTTAAAGAAGTGAACTTTAAGATAAAATTAATTTCTTTTAGAAATGTGCAGAGTGAACAGGATGTTCACTCAAGTTCTTGGGTAATGGGAAGCATACAGAAGAGTGTTTTAATAAAACATGAAACAGATCTCCTAGAAATTCTTCTTGTGCACATCTATGCTTATCTATTTAAAATTAATGCATATTAAGAGAATATTTTAACTGTGCATTTCAGATCTTCAAGATATTGACAGTGTAAGTATGGAATATCCACCACACTCACAGCCATTTAAAGGAGAGTTTCAATATCAGATGTTTTATAAGTTAAGGTGTTCCTTATTAACTGTTCCTAAAATGTTTTGGGTTTTTTTTGTTGACATTTGCAAAAACTCAATCAATTGTAATTTAAGCTTTTTTTATTATTTGTTATCCACTTATATTTAAAAGGTTTTTCCTATGAACAATTTAAGCAAATACCATTACCACATTGGAGAGTGTCAGGAGTGCTGAGTCAGGCAGACCTTTTGCACTGAGGTAATTTTGTGGATGTTCTGAGATTCCCTGTTTGAGGGCAGGGCAAAGGGCAGCCCTCATCCCAACAGTGTTTTATGTTTTCCAGTAATTCAACAAGCTGTATTCACTAGCATCTGGCAGCTCCCTTCTTGTTTAGTGCAGCACTAAGCACTAATTTATGCTTTTAATTTATATTTATTCATTATATTGTTAATAAAAGGTATAATTAAAATAATTTTAATGAGAACAATGTCCTCAATTTAGCATTCAAGCTTCCAGCCTGCTGGAGCCAGAGGTTTTCTGCCAATATTACTCAGGAAACAACACAGTATGAAATATTGCACATTAATTCTTTCAGTGTGACTATGAGGTACTAACCTTGGTTCACACTGCATGGAAATCAAAGATCCTCTTTACAGACTTTGGAGACACCCAATAGAACAGATTAAACCATCATTGCAATAATTCCACTGACACAGAAAAGAATTAAAATCAGAATACTTGTATCAGCTATAATATCAATATTACCAAAATATGCATGCTGCAAACTATTTATTTTCGTTTTGAAAATATTCATAAAAATAAAAGTAAAAGAAGCATAAAAAATGCTTACAAGAGAAGTATAGGAGACATCCTAAAAGGGTAAAGGAAATTTTGGTAGTTAATCATCACAATGAAAGTAAATTATTAGATATAACTCCTGAATATTAAATGTTAATAATGGAATACTGTTGACATTTTTGGTATAATCTCAAGAAACCTCTCCTTTCATTCAATATTTTTCTATTAATATGTTATTTTTCAACAGACAAATTTTTCAAAGCATGTACTTCAAAGTAAAAATTTATTCCTTATGAAAAATATTATACATATAGAAATAATAGCACCTATTTAATTTTCAGTGTAGACAGGAGGTTTTTAGGGTTTTTAAAAGTGAAATAAAAAATAAAGGGGAAAATCAACAACAAAAATGCTGCTGAAATTATCAGTCTGCCATAAGTACAGAGAACTGAATTACCAAAATCTGGAGTTCTAAAAATCTGAACCCAAAATCATCCAGCCTATTATTTCCAATCACAAACAGAGATGTGTTTTATACATGTCCCAGCCTAACTGGGTAAGTGATGCCACGTGTTGGACAGCCTCCAACAGCCGAGAGTGAACAAAATGTGAGCAGCACCTTGGGCTGGGCATGGATTAAATGCCAAGGATGGGCTTTAGGAGAGCACTGCCCTGCCAAGCTGCCAGCTCTGGCACAGGCTGAGAGCCCTGGCTGCAGCCCTGCCCTCCTCCTCCCACCTGCCCTGCTAGCCACACACTGCATGTGTGCCTGAACCCAGTGATGCCCCTCACTGTAAATGGGTTAGCTGTATCACTTAATTAGTGGCTTGTCTTCATTTTCTTTTGTCTTTACTTAGAGTTAGGATTAAAACATGAAGGAGATTAATTTCTCGCGTTTGGACTTGGTTGTTTATTAAATCTTATTTAATGTACAGAGAGTTTTGCAACACTTCTAGTTACTAGCTAAAAGTGAGAAAAATGGAGAGTGACTCTAGCTAGTTTCAAGGTTTTTTAAAGCTAAACAGTCCAATAAAGACCTAAGATCTATATTATTTATCCTTTTGACCCAATAACCAAACCTCTGTGACCCCCAGTGCAGTACTAACTATCCAACCAAAAACTACTACCCGGAATCATGAAGAAGAAGGAAGAAGACAGAAAGAAACAACACCCAAAAACCTCCCATCTTGTCCCATACCTATTTCTATATTCTAAAGCCCCAAATTCCAAACCCTTCACCATGTGAAGTCACACACTTCTATTTAACTACACACCAGTAATTCTAACTCCATCACTCAAATTTGGAAGCTTTCTCCAAGACCCCAAGTCACAAGCAGTGTTCCCCTGGGGGTCAGTGTCAGAAAGCACAGAAAGCTCAAAACTCCCAGGCTTCAGGGTTCCAACACCTCATTTCCTGTCTCTCATTTCAGAACAGGGAATCCCATATTCTGCTCCTTGCCAATTTAATTTTTTTTTGCTCCATTTTCTATGTCAAATTACTACAAAAATGGTATAAAGTCCTTTGAACCAAGATTGGGAATGTCATCCCTACCTTCCTAGCCCTGCAGTGTCCATATCCCTCTCTTGAACTGTAGTTGCCTGCTGTCTAATATGAAGGCATATCTGCCTTTCCCTTGAGACACACTCAGTCCCATATTTTACTGTAGACACACAACCCACTCTCTAAAGTTAGATTGAGAAGGTTCCTTGAACTGGGCACATTCTGCAGGAGCTGTTTTGCAGATTACAGTTGAGCAAAGTGTCCATCCATAATGAACACCTTTAATTGCTAACTAGCATTCTTATGGAAGTCAGACACGCTTTTAAAGTTAGCATGAGTTAGTTACTCATGAATTTAATTAAAAAAAAACCTTTCATAACTTGACTGTACTGAGAGGTGATATTGCCAGAGTAAATGTCAGCTTCTTCAGGTTAAAAGTATCTGAACTAATTACAGATACATGGAACCATCCTCAAAAAAAACCACCAAAAACTATACACCAGCTATAAACAACACATTTGCTACTTATATCATTTAACATAGCAGCCTATTTTTAATTAATTTTAATCCATTTCTAGGTATTAGTCATTAGATGGCAAAGTACCATAATATATGCACATTCTTTTTTGATAAAAGCTAACATCACACATTGCAGGAGGACAAAAAAAGAGAGGAGGGTTCCCTTAAAGTATAATTATTTTGCACAGACTAGTAATTGTAGATATATATTTCAAGAAATCTCTGTAACCAATACAGTGTAACTGCATCACCTGCTGAAAGAAACTCCATTTTGCCTCCTAGTGCCACTGAGCTTTGTTTTATGACCAAAATTGTTCCAGTGATATGGAAAAAATAACCTATATCCATAATTTTACCATGAGGCTCAATAGATTAATTTGCTTCAGTAATTGTTTTTGGTGGAATTAGCTGGCCTAGTTATGCAAAACAGAAACCCCACATCAATTTTTGTATGGCATTTATAGCAGTTAAAGAGACATTTCCCCCAAATTCAGGCTGTGTTCAAGTTTCTATGGAAACCTTGAACACCTTACAGAGATAAGCAGCAAAGGGTAAAACTGTTCTCCCTGTTTTTCATCATTTCCTTTTTTTCTCTTTGATCCATGTGCAAGTTTTATGTATAATTCACTTTCTGTTGTCCCTTATTTCTCTTTTCCCTCTTCATGTATCGGAGGGAAATCTGGGGAAACTTCCCTCATTATTTGCTTCCCATTGACTATCCAGACGATTTTGAAGTGCGATGACTAAAATTTAAACATTTTTCATGTGTCTGGTCTATGTGATTTTATACAGTCATTTATTTCAAGTCACCTGAGCAGAGAAACCGACTGGAAACGCTAAGAAAAGTCCTCAGAACTGGCCACTTTAACTTTGATAACCCTGTGAGATTTCCCTCAATGGCTGCTTCCAAACTCTGGGTCAGGCTCCTGTAAAATCTCAGCGCTCATACCAAACCGGATTTAAACCACACACATCAAACAGGTCCCTAAAGAGCCTTTGAAGAGTTACATTTACTTCTCTTGAAATTAAACACTGCAAACTATGTGAGCTAAGCATAAAAAACGTAATGTACTAAAATGCAGTTTTATCTGTAGACCTCAGTTGACTGAGGAAGCAGACTAGAAAACAGCACAAATGTAATTTGCATTTTGTCATCTAGATTTTCTTTCATGCTTCTCTCAACCCAGGTGCAGCTTAGTTCTGCCCACACACATAAAGCACTGGAAATTTCAGTTTCATTAGAGCCAGTTGGGGAATGGTTTGGGAAAAAATCTACTTATTGAAGGTAAAGAGTACAACTTGCCACATGAGGTGCTATAAGGGCCCACTAATTTAGGGTCTATAGATCATTCTAGAGCACTCTGATGAAGGTTTCTATAGACCAAACTACTCTTCCCCAACTTGCATTATTTTTTGAGATGATCCCTACTCACACAAGAAAAAAATAATATTGACTTGATAAAAATCTTAAATGGTTGAATTAAAATCTTAAAGCTTCAATAAATCTTACAAACATAATTTGTTAGAGTGACCTGGATAGAGATAAGAAATACAATGGGAAATCACCCCAGCTGACTATAACTTGTAAATAATATTTAAGGGGATTCATGATGGCCTAATTCTAAAAGGCTCAAAAATAAAGTGACATTTAAAAAGCCTATAAGTTAAAAATGGGTCAAATTTTGTAGAGGAGCTCTTATTCTAAGAGCAAGGTCCTTCACCAGATAGGCAGAAAAAAGAGTTTCCTGCAAAAATATGTAACATCTTTCATGCATAGGGGTGGATGTAGGCAGTGCTTTTTGTGAGGGCATGAAGAGCTAAGTGGTTTTCCTGGTGGTGGACACAAATTCACTGGACATCTACAGCACTTGATCATCATCTCTGCAGTGATAGAAATGCTCATTTGTTGCAGTAACCCCAGATGAAAAATTCTGCTACACTTCCAGAGCTTTTGATCAGCTGTGCAATTAGAACTGTGCAGCAACCAGAAATGGCATTCTGCCATTACACATCTGCAGAGCTCTGCAGACACTCACTGCCCAGTAATGGCACAAAAGAACCTCATGGAATTTCTGTCTGTGCGCACTGGTCAGTACTGTGTGCCTCCCCCGCCCTTTGCAGTACTCAGATCCCTCTTTGGGGCACCCAGCTGCCACCAGGCTGTGCCTGGGGATATTCACTGCCAGAAACTGCTTGTTTTCATTTCTTTGCCTCTGGAGCTTTTCTTACACCAGCTGATTTTATACATGCTAGGTCATGCTTGTCTTCAAAAGTTGAAATTGTTCTTATTATTATTACATTTCTGTAGTTTGATAAATTTGTCCCACTCCTTCAAAATATTTTCTTGGCAGCAGTCACATAAACACAGTCTGCGCTGGCCCTGCTAGTCCTCCATGACTCCAAATATTTTAGCAACAGTACCTGTAAGGAACAGGCACACCACCAGGCCATTTCTGTCACACTCCATTTTCATCCAAGGATGTGTCTAAATATCTTTTAAAATTGGTCTGGCTTTTTGAATGTGATATTCAAAGTATGGTTCCATCAAGAAATTAGAATGGTATTGGATCACCATGCCCAGAGACCAAGTTTAATGCTTATTTAATATCACTGTAATTTTAATTTCTCACAATCAGCACAACAGTTTTCCTCACTTATTACTGCTGACACATTTCAAAAGGAAGTATAATTTTTTCCAGACAATATTTTTTTAATCTATTGTATTATAAATATTGATCTTGAAGGTTTAGTTCACAAACTGTCAATGATACATCAATTAAAACAAAGTTAATAGACAGCCTCAATGCAATTTGACAAACTGGGAACCGTACAGCATTTCCCTTTGATAATACACAAACCTTATGCAGAATGAATAGTTGATAAAGATATATGTTACAAATGTTTGGAAAAAACAGACACAAATCTTCAAAAGCTCTAGATTAAGCATAAGTGACATTACACCTCCAGAGGTACAAATGCTCAATTGCCAATAACTGTCTTGTTTGCACACCAAATCTATGTTTTGTCTTGCAAGTTCCAGAACCTTCCTTGTGGCACATTAGTATTTTTCAGTGGCTCACCTCTTCTCTGAGGCTTGGGAAAGAAAACAACCACTGATAACATTACTTACACTGCAAAGCTTTTCTTTCTGAGAGGGTGATGTCTCCTCTGATGAATTATTCACAGACTCGTGTGACTAAGCGTGCAGCTGATCTGAAGTGCCATTTATGTAAGAAGTGTGGTACTGACAAAATGGCTGCATATTTTCTCCTAAGCTACTTAATTAGAAATGTTGAAAGCATTCTTTTTGCAGATGCAGCTCATTTCTTTGTGATCAAACACAGTTAAAGGATTTGGTACTTCCCTTTGACGCTGTAAATTAGACAAATTTTTCCACGGAAAGTCTTTTAAAAATTATCACAGTACTTCTAGTCCACATGTAAATCAGGAAATCTGTGTGGAAATAAAGCATTAAAGCCATCCATATGAATGATAGAGCTACTATAAAATTCATAAAAATGCAAGTCATATTGATGTCATTGCTTCTTAACATTTGATATATTAAAAATAGTGTTTAATTGGATAAAACTTCAGGAAATAGGAAGCAAAACCTACTGGACTGAAGTCTCTAAAGTTAAAGTAATTCCTTAAATGTGCCCTCAGTGGTAAGGAACCATCAACACAAACTATTTAAAATAAAGAAATCTTGAATATTTACAGGGTAGCTATTTCACTTTTTCAATTTTTCTGATTTCCTTTCCTGAAGAAAGAGAGAGGCTTAGCAACCTGTCCCCACAAAGGTCTGCAAGATGTTTATGTATGAACTTCTTGCCCTCCTAGAGGAATATTCAGTTACATGATGTGTGGTGCACCAAAACAGAGCACATATGAGTGAGGGGAGCTCCTCTGTGACCTGAAGGGTAATTTCCAATGGGGCCAGAGCTGTCCTTCAGATTAATTTCATAAATTCTTTTCTAATCTAAGAACTATGCACTCAATCCTAACTGCGCATTTCATAATTTTTCACTTCCCTGTTGTTAAATCAATTTGGAATAATTTACAAACCAGTTAAAATCAGTGGTGCCTTGGAAGCTTCAGTGGTGCCATCTTATACAGACCACACAGACATTAGCATTGAGTGTTGCTGGATGCTTAGTAAATCCTGACAAGGAAAATTCCTTACAAAAACAAAGAAAAGTGTGGCAGTGCAGCACTTCTACTTCATGAGTCCTCTGTTGAACACAGACACTGAAGAGATTTTAAATACTGATATTATCTTGGGTTATGATTATTACACAGCAGAAACATTTTGAGTAACTGAGCCCATGATTACTTGTAGGCATCACTGATGAAGTAAGGAATGACTTTTATTATGTTGAAGTTTACTAATATCCAAGCAGACAAAGCAAAGAAGACATGAACTGATGCTTCCATTTTACAGTTACAATAATTGGGATATTCAGATATTGTTGGGCAACATAGAAATTGAGGCAGAAAAGGAAACTTTCCTGGTTTCAGCTAAGCTCTCATTCACAGGCTTATGTCTGCTCTGCAAAGGAGAAGGTTTTATAGGTCTATCTATATATCTATATCTATCTATCTATCTATCTATCTATCTATCTATCTATCTATCTATCTATCTATCTCTATTTAGGAGCAACGTTTCCAACTAATGAGATAACTTAATTAAACACTATGAAGCACCTTATTTGCTATATATAAAGTACATGTTAGGTCACATTCACATGAAATTGGACATGAAAACAGCTAATTCCTTTAATTTTTTCAATATCCTATTGCATAGATCCTATTATCTTAATATTTTGTTATCTGTTTTGAGTAAATATTAATGATTTATCCTTTGATCTTTCTCTTCATTGAATTTGTTGAAAACTGTGAACTAAAAAAACAAACAGTCACTTCTAAATTTAATGTCTTTACCAGTCATAGACAAAACTGAATGTTGCAATTAAGTTTGGCAAATTAAAACATATTAAACAAGCCCTGTTCCCTCCAGACTGGACTCACTACATGCAATACAGTGACACACATTAGTTTCTCCACCAGGGAGTTAACATGATGAGTTCCTGCAGGCCAGTACAACTTGCCACTTATGGCTGGCTTTCCCTTGGACAAAATTGTTTCCAGTTTTCTCTAGATGACACAACACAGTGTAAAGCTGAAGGAAGTCAGCACTTGTCATCACAAGGGGTTTTAAGCCATTTAATTAAAAAGGGCAGAAATGTGTAAAATTCAAGCCAGACTCACACTTTTCTGCTTTCTGTCAAAAGAGACACAACTCAGTCTGGGAGAGCGTAGAACTTGGTCTATTGATGCACATAACCTATTGATGATTGCCTTGAAATGAGAAATACATTTCTTTCATATTCTGCTGTTACTGAGCAATAGTAAACTCTGGCATATTTTCACACAGGTTTATAACTAATTCATTAAGACTGCATGACCCTAATCTCTGAGGCTGCATAATCACTGAGATAATTCATATAACACAAAATATTGATGAAGCATAAAACTGAACAGCTACTTAACTTCCAAGCCTCTGGATCAGTGTATTAAGGGGAGATGACATAATGAGTAAAACAGCTACTGAGACTAAGCACTGGCTAATTGACACATTTAGGCTTTGGGTTGAATCTTATGAGTTAAGCCACCTAAAAAACAGTTTGAAAGATTACATATGTATGTGTGTATATGACTTTTTTAGGTTGCTGTAAAATGGTTCATTGTTTTAAAATGCATGAAGAGAGTGACAAAACATAATTAATAGTAGAGGAATTGTTCTTGTGTATGCAGAAAGATATGATGCCACTATTATGTTAACATATATGAGGGCACAGGGAAAGGCAACTAATATGAAAACTCTTGCACACTTCCAGGGTTTTCAGTTGCAAATATTCATTGCTTTAGTTTGCCACTTCACTTCTTTAATTTCAATACATTACCACATTTGCAAAGTGCAAGTGAAATATTTTCTGACAACTTCTATGTTAATTTCTTTCCTTGAATCACTCCTGACACCAATCACTCACTACTGGCCCTGAACATGATGCTTTTTCTCCTTAGCTGGCTGAGAAACCTCAAGCCAAAATCAAAACCTTTATCACCCTTGGAGAATGTATCAATAAAAAAAGCACTTGCATCAAGGAGGTTCTTAGTTATGAAAAATTATATTATTTTTGCTTCTTTCCTGAGCAACATGCAAGATTAAAGACAGTATTTTTCTCTATTTTTTCTATTTTTTTCAGGTCTTGATTTAGTCAAACACTCATTCTTTCTTTTTGACATTCTCTATGTTCTCTCTCAGGACATGCCAAAGATTCATCAAAACCCCAGGAGGAGGAAGGCCTCTGCTTCTTCAGCACAGGAGCCTGGATTATGGAGTAAATTTCTGCAGGACCTCAGTGAGCTGCATCGTTTTTACTTTGCTACCTCAAACACTGTCCCTATTTTAATTTTGTCTCACCTGAAGAAAGTGCCAAGTAATAAAGTCCAATATCATTGGAACAGTTTGAGAGCCCCCACACTTTCTGCTGAAGAGGAGGTGAAAGGAGTGTAAAGCCTTACAGCTTTCTGGACATCACACAGACAAAGATGCTGACAGCAAGTCATAGAAACCCATATGGAAAAGAACATTTTGAATACTGAAAAGACACAAGTGGCATAAAGCATCTCAGGATGCACTAAGTGTGAATTTTGTCACTTTGCCACATATCTAATTCAAACCTCCTTCCACAGCCTGAGAAAAATACTCTGAAACAATTCCCATTTGTTACATCCAATTAACAACACCAGAGCATTTTGACACCATCAGCTTTGCAAATGGTATTTAATGGTATGACTGAATTAGAGAATGGCATAGCATTGTTCTCTGCTAAGAGAAGAATATTTTCTCCTTTGAACGATCAACTGAGTTAATACTGCAAAATAGTCTCTGTGAATGAATTTGCAGCAGGAAGGAGACATCATTCATGATTTAGAAAAGCCCAAGGAATTCAGACCTTCCTCAAGAACATACAACTGAAATGAATATTGCAGGAACAGGATATGTAATTAAGAAATCCCAGAGTAAGAATGTAACATCATTTTCTTTCATCACTTAGCCCACCACACACTTAACCTTGGACCTCTCCACCCTGCTGCTTCCTTTCTCAGAATTGAGAATGAGGATGGCTGACAGCTCGCTGAGCTCTCCATCCCTTGCTGTGAAGCTTGCATTGTGCAAGTTTACTTGAGCTGTGTACAAAATTTTTAAAAATCTATTTGTTTATATGAAGTTTCTCCTTACTTAAAGTTAGAAGCACAAGTTGTAGTTAGGAGTATAGGTTACAATGAATAATGAAAAGCTGTCCAAACCAGCTAAGATCAAAATGCTGGATCTTATTATTCTTTGGGTTTAATACAGCAGTTTCTAGGAATTTGGTTTCATGGTCATGCAGTTTCTTGAGTCAATACACTGTACATCTAGGCTGTCACTCGCAGACTACATATTGTTTAATATTTTATATTTCTACCTGGAAAACCTAACTTCTTCAGCTAAAAGCAGAAGTTGTTAGTGTATGATCTTTTGTGTCATCAACAATTCTGCCCAGTTGAACACAAAAAGGCCCTTTGTCATTATTTTGTCCAGTGGGTGCCATGGTGTAGCCAGGCTTTGTAAGATTGTTATAAGAATTAATTCCAGTAAAGTATTGAGAAAGAAATTAATTATATGGTCAAAATGTCTCCAGCAGGACAGTACCACCATCAGGAGAACAAAAAGTGGTAGACAACTTTAATAAAACAGAACAAAAAATCTCTAATTTATGCTTATTTGAAAATGGTCTAATGGTGAACAATTTTTAATCCATGAAAAGGACATAAAGAGAAAAGCAAGGCCATGTATATACTCTAAGTTAAGAGCTTTAGCATTGTTTCTGTATCTGTATAAATATTTTCTAAATTTTTTGTTTTCTTTTGAAAAATCCACTAAATATACCATACATTATGATTGAGAAGAGATCAATACTGATTTATTTCCTTAAGACGAACTACATATATGGCTGTATCTGGCATTTCCCATGGTGAATGGACTTTGAATGGATAACATGGATGTCTTTACTGTTAAAAAAAATATCTGAAGTCAAAGCCCAGAAAACCTCTGCTTGAAAGTAGCAGTCATTTGCTGCAGTGTCTGTAGCACATTGAACAATGGCCTCAGCCTAATGTACCATTATCCACCAGATGTGAAGCTTAAAACATGGTTAAGTATCCTTGTAGTTTAGGTGTGAAAAGAACAGGATGCTAAAGAAGCTATGTAAATTTCTAAAATATCACTGTAAAGATTTAGAAGTTCTAGAGATGGCTGCACATACCTAAAGAAGTGCAGAGTCCCTTTATATACTGCAGGACTAGTCTTGTGCCAGTTTGTTTCCCTTAAGAAAATAAGCCCAAATATCAATTATATATCAGCACCTTGGTTTTTACTGGTTTTGTATTTCAGTTGCATCTTGTCCCAAACGTTTAGAAATATTAATTGTATCTACTGTAAATACTGTAATTTATAGGGGCAAAACACAAAAGAAATTGCTCTGTCAATCAAAAATATCCTGGTATGACTCAGTTTCTTATAAGGGGGTGTAAACAGGATTTAATGGTTTATAGTAAGCACACACAATACAGATCTGAGAAATAGATTATGAATTGTATCTTTATTTAAAATATTACTCAAAACACTCAATACTCACAGATACCACTAAATATCAGTAACATGGCCAGACTGCACATTAATGACTTTTAAAATAAAGGAACAATATCATTCCTGAAACAAGGTAAATTTGATGTTGCAGTTTACTTTGCTTTCAGTTATACATGAAAAGGAATGAAAAAAATATTTTCATAAATATACAGTACACATTTTAAAGAAATACTGAGCTCAGGTACACACAGAATTATTATTTTATGGAAAGAAAATTCGTGTTGCATAGATGTGCGCTGTTTTCCTGGCTAACATGGTAAATGTTTAGGCAGCTAGAAAGAAAATTCTTTCTCTCCTGTTCTTTTTAAATAAGAAGCCTGATAATAATGACAGAGAAATACAAAACATGTTATCAGCTTTCAGTTCAATCCTCAGGGTGATTAGGACTTATTTTTATAGTGGCTTAAAACTTAATTTTTGAGTATGTCACAAATTTCAGATGAAGCCCAGTGAGAGACTAGAGGAAGGCTATAAACAAAATACAATCCTCATCTGGAGCATTTCAAATCTAAAATTAATATTTTTTTTCATTTGATCTTTTGAGAAACTGGGTGGTCTGACTACTTAAAGAGAATGAGATACCTTGACACAGTTACTGAGTCCCTTCTCAAAAGACAGCTTTGCTGGTTATGATGCAATTTACAGTCCAATACATTAGGGATATCGAAACTGCTTTTATCACTGCTTCCTCTTACAGTGGGAGCTCAATTTCTGTTGAGCTGCATTTCCTGCCCTGATTGCCTAAACTGGATCTGGCCAAGCACGGGCATGGGAAGAAATTGATACAGAAAAGATCCCAGGAAAAGCAAATATGTAAAACCTAGATTAAATAATTTTATTCCAAATGAAAGCTGACCTTTACTATAATCTAGTTCTGAAAAACTCATCTAAACTGTGACTAGTTTTGTTCCCTTGTCCCCTTTGATTCTTTCTTAAGCTAACATAGGGTTAGGTCCTCGAAAGACTTTGGTCTAAAAATTCGTTTAGCCACCCAATTCTCTTGCCTTTTTACCAGAGAAAAGGCCCCTTCCAGAGTCTCATAAATTATTCCTGACCGAACAAGATATCTCACTGTACCTCAGAGCACTTCTCTCATAAATAATATGGGATTAAATGATTCTTATGTTGAATCTCAGACTGTTCAAAAACATAAGGGAACACTTAAAGCTTTCTGTCTGTTGACTTCCACAGTATTGCCAAATTTTTGAAGACTTGTGTCAGTGCAACAATCAAAGAACACAAGTGGAGCTCAAAACCCCCTGGAGATCACTCCAGCTGAGGAGTTCTCAAAGCTCTGAAATCGCATGAACTGACCTAGAAGTGAGATAACCCAGTGCCAATCTCAGCCCAAGTTCCTCCAGCTGATTTGTCACTGTCTGCCCTCAGGGGAGGTCAGGGAGCTCCCAGTGCTGCTGCAGGGCTGCTGAGGAGCCCTGTGCGCTCAGACAGGTCCCTGGGCACTGCCCACACCCTGTCCTGGGGCCCTGGGGCACTGCCCACACCCTGCCCTGCTCTGGGCACTGCCCACACCCTGCCCTGGGCACTGCCCACACCCTGCTCTGCCCTGGGCACTGCCCACACCCTGCCCTGCTCTGGGGCCCGGGGCAGGCTCAGCAGCTCATCCCTGGCTAACCAGGGCTGCTGTGCCACATTATGCACTCCCAGGGAGCACATAGAGCTTGTAAGCTCATATTTAAGCTCTGTTTTAATGCATTAATGACCTGAAAAGTTTAAAACCAAATAGTAGCAAGCTGCACTCTGGAGAGTCCACCTTGAATGGGAAACATCCCTCCAGCCAAGTGCATACAGAAACTAACAGCTTGCTTTTGCTGGAAAGGAAGTCTCAGCACTGGTATTATCTATGGGTTTGCCAGTAGAAGTAATTATTTTTTATCTGAGACTAGGACTAGTCAAGGAAAAAAACATATTTAAGTGAAATTTAAAATGTAATTTCTTTTTCTGTCAGCTTGCTCGGTTAACTTTAGTTCTTTCCAGCAATTTGCGCTCAGAACATGGAGGTATGGTTTGTTTCTAAAAGCAAAGATGCTTTCCTTGGCAGGTAAGTTTTTCAAGTTCTTGCAGCCCTGTTTTAAACAAATTCTTAGTTTCTTAGATACACATTAACATTGTGAGAATGCTCTTTCTGCTACAAAGAGAGAATTGCAAATATATCTGCATATAAATTACAACAGCAGGTGAAAGATTTCACAAGTTGGCCATAACCAAAATGTTAAATGTTGTTGTTTTTCTAGCCCAAGGATCATATAAACAAAATTTTATTCTTTAGAAATTGTGATTATTTGATGTGTCACATCCAATAAACTTTTAAGGGAAAAGTAATTAGAGTTGTAGCTCCCTGTGTGTTAATTCCCACGGATCAAACCAGGGGGATTCGTTCTGCCTAGAGTCAGGCTGTAGAAGGGTGACTAAAATTATTCACAGTTTAATAAATTCACTAGTTAATAAACACTTCAGTTAAATCCATAACACTGATACATCAATTAATCACAGTAAAAAACCCCCAAACTTGCAAATGCCTTCCAAAACAGTAATTAAAGATGGGGGTTTTTTCTGGATTGTTTTTTTGTTTGTGTGGCTGGTTTTCTAAGCAGATTTCATTTTGATGGAGCCTTTAGAAATAGGCCTCATGAAAAACAAACACATGAGAATATAACAGCATAGTATAGATAGGGTGATGACATGCTGGTGAAAAGTATTATATAAATGCTTCAGATTAGATTAACTAAATGTCTATATATAACCTGGAATTTTGATGCATTAAAGTTTATATGTCTGGAGGCCTATTGTTCCTTTCCCAAGGAGGACAGCAAATATGACATAGTAGAAGAAATTAAAAAGCCTACAGAGACTGAAAATATTTATAATGAAATATCTGTTATCCCATTATTAGGGTAATTAGGTTAAGTGAACTAGAGGAAGATGCTGGTATTGAAATTTTAGACTTGCATTTTTATGTGTTCAAGGAACAGCCAAATAGAGTCATAGGAAGAAAAGTTTCTGGTTAAGGCTCCAGTCTTCGTTCAAAATGGTATAGTGCTGCAGTAATTAAATATCCTCCAATTCAGCTTTATGGGTGCAACAACCTCCCAAAATAAGCTTAAAAAATGTTTTCCTCTCCAAAGGAAAGCTACATGAAAACACTAAGATATGTTGGAATTAAACCCAGGGATCAAATCTCTTTAAGGTGGTGGGTACAGTTGAAAGGTACTGTTGTGCAAGTTTGGAATAAATGCATGCAGGTAAGACTTGAGAAACGTCAAAATAAACCCAGGAGGATTCTTTTTTCATGTCACTGAAAACTTTCTTCTTACTTCACTACATGGAAGTTTATTCAGAGAGCAGATTAAGTGCAAATCTAATTACTAAAGGATTAAAGAGAAAAATATAGAAATCTCAAGAAACAGGCAATTAATAAGAATTTATGTTCCTCTACCTTTTCTGAGGAAGCAGTAAGACAGAACTAGGTGCAAAGCATAAAATTAAAAAAAAATGGCATCACTATTTTTTTTAACTCTGATGTCATTTGAACTGTTTCACAGAATTTTAACTCTTCTATATATCACCATTCCTTTCTAGATGGTTAAAAATGTATTTTTGTACATCCACTAGTAAGTTAAGGTGTTCAAATTATGAAGGACCTACTTAACACTGAAAATGGGTAAGACCTTTAGATAAAGTAAGTGGCTTAAGCAATGAGGTGTTCTGGCTTATCATTTCACCTGCGAACCACACGTATTTTGGAGTCAGACTATTTCAATTAACACAACTGAAAGCTCAACATTTTCTGTTCTAATCAACGATCTTGAAAGTTTAAGTTAACTACCTGCAAAGCTTGGAAATTTCACCAATCCTGAATCAGAGGTCTATTCATTTAGTGAAGAATGTTATCTCTCTACCCTTATATACTGCAACACCTAGCTCATTAGAGGAGCCTTTATTCAGGAAGAAAAAAACCTGGCAAGAAAAAGCAAATAGTGCATCCCTAGCAGAAATGTGAAAATTAACAGTAATCCAAGCATAAAATACCCACACAATGGCAAACATCATTTTTCCCCCTTTCCGTTTTCATCCCAATTTGCATGTCAGGAATCAGAAAGAGCCAGTCCCAGCACTGTACCACAAACATGACCTGTCCCATAAATCACAACTCTTCTCCTAAGCAGGGACAAAAAGCTTCCTCCACATTACCTGTGTCAGTGCTGCCTATAGATTAGTGATGGCTCCCAGTTGTTCCCATGCACCATGGAAATCTGTCACAAGAATCATCAGGAAAAGAGTCATTTCAGAGGAACCAGGCATCTCTGATATCCCTGGGATCCCTGCATCCTCTCCCTCCTCTCTCTGGGTATGGAGAGAGGAAGGAAGGGGAACAGTAGGCTTTGTCACTTCTACCTCTTAATTTCAATTTACCTTAATATATTGTTAGGATTATTGCAAAAAGTTTATTTTAGTTTATGACAAACCTGTCTTAAAATGCAGAACTATGGCTTACTTAAGGATCAAAAGATTACAATACAATATTATAGTGAAAACAGGATATCAAAATCCACACAGAATTCACAGCCCTGAGCCATTCACAGATCTCATTTTAATGGAAAAAACTGCTTTTTGGAGTTCTCAAATGCTTCCTTTCCCTGGGAGATTAAAGCTCATTTTGACAAATAAGTTAGTGCCAAACACATCACCTTTTACAACATGCATCGTAGCCCAAACCTTTGAGTGCTGAAAAACAGCATGGGACACACAGAGGACCCTTCTTGTACAAATCAGTCATCTCCTATTTCTATAGGGACACAAAACAAAAGTCATTATTCTGCTGAAGCTGTCTAGAGTGGTCAGTGCTGCATGACAAATCTTTGAATAATTTCTTTGTAAGATGGAATAATTTCTTTTAGCACTGATTGAAGGTGAACCAGTCCACTTTGGACTGATACAAATGAGGGCCAGGGATTAATTCTGTTTTGCCAAGTTTTTCTTCTACTAATAATCGGAAAGAGTTTGCAAAAAAAACCCCCAATGACACCCTAAAATCTGTGAATTACTAATCATTTATCTAGAGGTGTTTCATTTATTGCTCTGAAACAGAGGATCCTGAATGGTTGCATGAGGACTGAGGGTGTTACCACATTGCAACATTTCCACAGAGTTCCTTTCACTTGGAACTCCACTATTTACACTGAACATAAATTCACTTCATAAAAGCTGAGAAAGGAATATAAAACAATTTGGACCTTGCAAATGGTTTCCCAACATTGAAAGAAATGGAAATTTCCATTTAGCTTGCACTGTTTGGAGGAGAACTTCTGTACTAATTAGAAATTTAACAGAATATGGAGGTGAAGAAGAATGGGAAAAACTCAGAGAACTAAAGAAACATTTTTAAAATAACAAGAACTGACAGCAAAATGAAAGAAGACATTTAGTCCATCTTAGTTGTGAAAACTTAAGACCAATTTGAAAACTAACAGAACAGTGAAGCACTCAGGGTATCAGAGAAAGTTTCAAAGATTAAATTGTTTGCTCTGCAACAGGTTTCAACTCTGGGTTTGCAGTGTGTGCCAGGGTGCTGGATTACCACTGGATCAGCAAAGCCCTGCTTGCTGTGGAGCCTGGGGTGCCCAGCACCAACCCATGGGGCTGGGTCTCGTTCCAGTCCTGTGGTGGGCATGGGGATGGGAGTTCCCAGGCAGATGTTTCTGTGTTTAAGGCAATCTCTGCAGGAGAACTCCTGACAGCTTGCATGGATGACAAGCAAATGGGAGAAGTTCAGGCTTTTCCTATGGCTGTTGCTGTCTCAAAGGCAGAACAGCGAAATTGGAAAAAGAGAAAAAAGAGATCTAAATAATCCTGCTGTCATGAGTCACCTTTGCCTCGTTTCAGGCTTTGGATGAGACACATCTAGGGTCTTTGCTGGTGACCTGAGAGGTGTCCACCCTGTCCTGTACCAGCAGAAGCAGAGTGTGTCACTGTTCAGTTTGTGCATGCTGGCCAACACATCAAACACCGCCAGGGTGATCCCTCCACATGTGGGGAGTGGACATTGATCTGTTCATTGAACTGTTGGTATGTGTTCTGGTCAGTGGTTGCAGTTTTCACCGTTGTATTAGTATAATCACTTAGTGGTGAATTTTCCACTGTTGTATTAAAAATACTTTACTTGGTGATGGGTTTCATGCATAGGAAAGACACCAAGTCCTTTGCACTCAAGTATCCTCAGGTTTTTTGTTTTTCCTGGCGTAGGGCCCCACTGGGGAGCACAAATACTTATTTTTTCCCTTTTTAATATATTTCAAAAAGAGGACCTGTGGCCATAGGCCCAGAAAAACCTCTTGTGGGAGTTTTTCCAGTCTAGTTTCCTCAGGCTTAGTGAGGGTTCTTTCCCAAAGCTAGCTGTTTTCCTCTAATGTGAACAGAAGAGAAGAATTAATAACAAAGATAAGGACACCTGTTGGATACGTGTCTAGGCCTGAGAAGAGGTGTTACTTTCTCTGCACCAATCTGTCTTTGGAGCTGCAAGAGACTCTACTTAAGCAGTGTGTTTTAGAATAAACTCATCTCTTTCCTATCATTGAAGACGACCATGTAGCTGTGTCTTATTTCCGCCGCTTCCAAAGGGTTAAATCCTTAACCCACAGCTACACCATGGCATGACTTGGTGAATCAATGGCAGGCACTGGGATTATTGCTAATAGGCTGCATCTACAATTTCCTCATTTGCATGAAGGGCTATGGAATGAATCCCAGCATCTCAGTCACCACTGAAGAAACTGTTCTAGCAAACACCAGGTCTTTATTGTCCTTTTCAACCTAACCAGCTCTGCTTTCTTCAAATACTTATCACAAATCAATCCTAGAGCAAACACGTTTTCCCATTTCAATTTCTTCAAGTTCACTCTCAAAATATAGATTTAATCAAAGGAATAATTTTAAGAATCCTCTAAAGGCAAGAAATTTTTGAACTTCACTGCACCATACGAGTAAGATTAATTTCTTACTATTGATCTTCTAAGAGCTCTTTTAATAATGCTACAAATTATATGTTAATAGAAAGTTCAAATGTCCATTATATGTCTGGAAGAACTGTGATAATAAAGATGAATATGAGGAATATGGTCTAAAAGCACTTAAATAGAAGCCTAGTCATTTCCATTTTGAGAGGTGTGTTTTTCTCTTAAGCTTTATCAATAAACCACTGAAAAAGGAAAGAAAAATCCAATAACAGCAATTAAATAATTCTAAAAATAATAATAATTTTAAAGGCTTGTTTTCTGGGATTTCTTGTCACAAATTTTGGGAAAAGTCACTGTCACATTCAAAGCCTCATACTACCTCTCACTGAAGACAAACAATATGAAAGGCATCTACTCCCCAGTTCCTTTTTTAGCTCTGGTACTGTAGAGGCATATTATACCCAGACAAAATATACAATTCACTCTATTTAAGGTACTTATTCATGAGCACACTCAGCCAGATGAGAAAAAAATTCATATCTGAAAGTAGGGAGGAAAGTTTAAGTACTTTCTTGAGGGACAGAGAAAGGTAAAGAAGAGGGAAGAGTAAGATAAATTGGAGAGCTTCATCATAAATTTTAAAGGTACTACATTTTAATCCTTGAAACCACAGTTTTTCAGATTTCACTGAAATTCCTGGCCAAACACTGTTCTTACTTCCAGTACTTGGTAGCACATAGACTTGAGCTCTAAATAATTAAATACTCGAGACTGCATGAGAAATTAGTTTTACCTGTATTTTCTACTAGTTTTTCTATGCAAATAGTGGTATTTGATTTTTTTTTTTAGGGCATCTTTATACAGCTAGTCAGGAGAATTTAAGTAAGATACCTACAAAAGAATGAAAACTTATCTTCATCAATCTGCCAGAGAAGGGAAATTGGAATTGTTACAGCTTAAAATTTTATGCAGGTTTTATTAGACTCCGTAGAAGCTTCTCAATAAAAGATTGCTTTCCATCTACAATGGCTGGAAACACAATCCAGAAGGTGAAGCTATCATTCAGCTCTTATTGGCATTTTACATATTCAGGCTCTCTTTGGCTCTTTGGTTGCAGAGTCAGGTAGGAGTGTGTGCATAAATGAGCAGTTTTGGAAAGCAAAGCTTTATTCTCTCCATAGTCCCTGAAGGGCATATTGTGTCAGGAGGATTCAGAAAAGAACTATGGCCAGTCTCCATTTCCTTCATAATATTTGAGCCATGTGGAGTGAAAGTCTATGCCCAGTCAGCTAGCAATTGAAAGGCAATTTCTAATACCATGTTGTTATAACCTCTTTGCAACACCTGATAAAACATTGGTTTTATTGCTAATCACATCCCCAGTGATACCAGGTTTCCAATGTAAATAAACTTAAGCATGTTTAGGACCACTGAGAATCATGCACTGCCTTTAAAATCTTTGCACTATCCTTTAATTTCTAGTCACTATCCAATACTCAGATTAAATCATACCTTTACCAGATTTAGTTCAATTATTACAATTTATGAATACAGAAGGAAGGATGTTTATTTCAAATCTGACTCTACAATCTCATGTATCATTTTAACAAAACCAGCTAGTTCATTACATCTTTATTCCTTGGAGTTCCATCAATTGACCCCATAATGTTTTAGTCTTCCCCTAAAACACTGAAGATCTGGATATCTTTTAGCTGTGGACATTTACTGCTTTACAGATGGACAATGGCTAATGCAAGCATTGTATAGAAGCACTATTACTCATGGATATGAGCTTAGCTTTTAAAGTGGTGTACCTCTCTTCTCCCATCTACTCGCCTGCCTTTGCTTTTTCCACACAGATAGAAAAAAATAAGGTTTTTAAATTACATCTTTTATTGTTTCACTGACATTTTCCTGTGTCATTCTCTAAAAATAGGAACAAACAAAAGCACTCTCTTTACTGGCTTTTGGACACTTCATTTACTCAAAGCCTAATTTGCTGCAGTTTGTTGAAGTCCATGAAAATAAGACATTTTGTTAAAGCTAATCAAGTGCCCATCTGCTTCCTGCTTCAAGAATAATTTATTCTTCTTAGCTAGATAAACTTCTTGTTTATTTCTTAAACCTTCAGATTAACATATTAATTGCATAATTGCTGAACTTCTACAGGGCTTAATTCTGCCAGAGAAATGAGAGACTCGCTAGGAATGAGTTTATATATTTCAGACCTCATGCAGGGACCTGTATAAACTGACAAGTTTAATTTTAACAAAGTAATTAATTAATTAATTAATTAGGATGGCTTAGCAGATTGCTGTTAGGCTGTTCTGTTCTAATTTAGCTGACACTTCCCAATGGTCAGGATGTCCTGTATTTCAGAATTCAAAGAGGTAGGACAAGCTCCCTCCTATTACCAGAGGTCTCTTCTATGGACCTGGTCTCACATTTACTTATTTCTATCAAAACACAAAGAAAATGACAAAAAATGGCTCGAAGCGAACACAGTACAAGAGAAATTGTTCTGCTGACTTTTAATAGTGTCTCCAGCCATTCCCATATAAATCAGTACCCTCAGTATATTATCTGTGCATTATTAAAGAACTTCCTTTAAAATCATTGGCTTTTTCAAATATTTCAGTGAATAATTTTAGAGGCTGATTACTTTGATGGGGAAATAAATTCTTTATCTCTGCCTGGTGAAGGTTGGCTTTTGCAAGACATTGATAAAATTCAACTTTGTTCACACTGTTTTAAATAATAATAATACGGCCCATCAGTTTTCCATGCCTTTAACCAGAGCTTTATATCGTGAAAATAAATACAAGCATTAAATATAAGTATTAAAAATTATCTCTATTAAATATAAGATATTAATATCCAAAGGCTATTTCAAAGGAAAGCACATTTCTCAGTGGCCATGCCTAAAAACAGATTAGATTTTATTTAAGTTAGTTTGTTTTTTTTTTAAGTTGAACCATTTTTTAATCTTAATGTTTAATGCATGAAACAAGTGTGAAGAGTGCATTTTGATTTTGATATTTCACTTCTGCTTCTCCTTTAACCTGGAGATACTAGTTGGATGTTATTCTTAGAAATAGAAGCAAAATCTAGAGGAACCACTGAGTTTTCCAATATTTCAAGTAGTCATGGCAAAAAGAAGAAAGTGACAGATAAAAGAGGAAGGGTTGGAAACCTCAGGACAAGTTTAAATTTCCTGCTTTTCCTGTATTTTTTTTCTCCCCAGCCACAGCTCTTTCTGAAACCTCATGATTAGACATTCAGGCTGCTGCACCACTCACTAGGTAGGTACAAGATTTACATTTAATTTTCTCTTATCAGAATCAGACTAAATAATTACTTCTGTGTGTCTGGTTCTGGTTGCAAGGAGCTTGGTCTTGCTGTGAGCTGGCTGATGTAACTGCCTGTGCACTGGGCTCCTGGGAGAGGTTTTAGAAAGCCTTTCCTATGCTATTTAGAAGCCTCAGCTTGTGAATTAAGAATTTTAACTGTTATTCATGCAAATATTTTTCTTGCTGGAAATTAAACACTGAAAGGAAAAATAAAAGGGTTTGGGGGTTTTGTTCAATCATCACTCGATTCATGAGTACTGAGATCATGGAATAAAATGTTCCATCTTCTCTTCGGGGCAGAATTCTAAACATCCCTAATAAACAGTGTTTATAATTCCTTATTCAAGGTGCTATTCTACAAGGATTTAACTGCATGCTGTTCTTTGTAAGATAAAGAGGCTCCAGGAAAGACACTGATTAATAGAGAGCTAAAGTCTGAGGGAAAGTCCTGATATGAAAGAAAATTAATATTAGGCTGATATTAAGACTCTTTTACCAGAATCCCCAACTTCAATGTACATGTTTATATAACACTTTTAAATTAAATATTCAATATCTAACCTGAGAGATTCATATGAATTCTCAAAATCCATCAAACACCACCTCAATATCCTGAAAGCTCATGCCTTAAAAATGGTTGGAGAGTGAACTTAGAGCAAAAGGGAATTTTCTGTGGCGTATGTAACAACTCTGTAGCACCAGTGATATTGCACAGAGGTGTAAATATCTGCAACCAGTAATAGATGGTTTATACTGTCAGTAGCTGGAGGAATGTAAAGAAAGGAACTATACAAGCCATTCTTCTGAAACAGAAAAAATTACTGAAAAGAGTTGAAAAATGTTTAGAGAATTTCTGACATTCAATTGTCTTCAGAGTAGTGAAAATTTCTGCAGATACTTATGACAGATATTACTTGTTTGCCAGTGAAAGAATTCATCAATACTAAATATAACTCAGCACAATGACTCTCATTTTAGCTAATTTTGAAAGCAATCCTAGTCTGCATCTGCATTCATAGCTTTGAAAGAAATTCCTAAAAAAAGGCTTCCTTTATATGACAACTAGTGTAAAATATATATGCTATGCACCCATCTGGAGCATAAATGTAGATAACTGAAAGGGATTTTTAAACAGGCATTTTTAAAATTAAACAGTGTCTGATTTGCAAAGCTATATTAAAAGGTCAGAAATAATGAGTGTCTTACAATCAAATCATGCAGATTATGTGACACAGACAGTCCTGTTACAAGTTTTACTAGCAGCTGACCATTATTATTCTAGAGAAATAGCCATGTATTCAAATACACCTTATTGTCAAAAGGTGTTGCTAGGTTGTACAGCAGGACGCTGAATAAACAAAACAAAACAGAGAGAATGAGCAGATATCTGGCTTCAAAAGAATGGCTCTTTGGAATAAAAACAAGTAAAACATGGAGATGAAATGAATTGGAACTGAATCTATTTGCATTATGGATTGAACACAGTGGGAAGGCGAGCAACATTTCACTGAACAATAGCGAAATAAGTTAAATATCCCAGCAATGGTTTTATGTTCCAGAAATGAGCTTTCATTGTTGTTAAAACTTCAGCCATACATTTTTTCACCAAAACTTTATTTAAAAAGAAATTCCTTGTTTCCATCTCTATTTTCAAGTCATGCCACAGTTTTGAGTATGCTCAAGTGCTATAACAAAGTTGAAAGATCTTATGGCTTTTCAATTATGGATTTCCTTTGAAATTTTTTTAACAGGCCCACTATTGTGCTTACACTTTCTCTAATAAATTTCTTCTTTTCAAAGTCTATGCACATGGAGAATCAATTCACATTTTGAACAAAGAAACACTTAACAAGAATTCTAAAAAGGTCCAGTTTGCTTAAATGCTGTGTCATTTGCAAAGACTTAAAAGAATGGAAAAATAATACTTTAGCTGAAAAATGAATGTTAATTTGTAACTAACCTAGCATGCTGGGAAAAAAGAATAAAAATTCCTATTTGTTGGGTAAATATCATGCCATATTTTATTTAAGGTGTATCTTCTGTTCTGGTCTCTTCCTTCTGTATTACTCCTGACATAAAATGTGCTCATCTTACTGGTGATCAGAATTTCAAGCCCATCTGGGAGACTGAAACTGTTGGAAATTTAACATTGACTTCAACATGTGGAGGTGAAATGTGAACTTCACTTTTCCTCAAAAGACATATGGAGGACATTTTTCATCTTCCACCATGAATGAGATCTATGTAGAACCTAAATGGTGTATGAATTTACTTCTGTAAGAGATAAATTTCCCTGAAAGAAGGATCTGTTGAATAAGAATGCCATTTGTTTACAGGCTTATCAGGAAAAAAACCTAAATCTGGAGACACCAACTGTCCCCTGATATTTTGAGTATTTCACATGTTTGACATAATTCCTTGTACAGCACCACCTACCTCATTTGGCATCTATTAATGTGAGAATATGTACAAAAAGCATCATATCAATTTGGAGTACAGGAAACAAACATGAAGGAATAAAATCCAGAGCCTTTTATCTACTCTGATGGACTAACTATACAACTAATATCTCAAAAACATTTGAGCACACATTTGGCTCCACAGGAAAAATCTTTCTGGGAAATTCAATGAGTCTGCAAACCCAGGATTTTCATGGGAGTGGGCTGTCCCAAGTCACCTGAGACATATGAGATGTTGTCTTAAAATCCATGGTAATTCCAAATTTCAGTGTCACACATGAAAAGAAACAAAACATTTCATAGAGATTTATAGACCCAAAAATCAAACCAGAAAATAATGGATTTTACATGAAACTGGCATGGGAGAATGATGAAGTCTTAATGGACAAATAAAAGAAATTTAATTAATTCAAATGCTGTTACAATGTGCACTCAGCTAAGGAAGTATTTGAAATTTTATGAGCTCTTAAATAGAACCAAGTTTTACTGTAATGTCCACTAGAAGTTGTCCCTCGCCCTCTAAAAATTAAATTATTTGGAAGTAAGGACAAAGTTTCTCATGAGACCAGTCCAAGTATGGAAAATGACCTGCTTAGGAAATTAAGAATCATCTGCCTTGCTGATCACCATTTCCTGGCAAATATATCAAAGTAAAGGTCTTACAACCAAAATAAATTACTTGAAGACATAACTTCAAAACAAAGGTACTCCACTTGATTTGCTGCTTCCTCTTTAGAGGAAAGGATCAGAGTGTTATGACAACCATCAAATAACACCCCATACCCTGAAAGCTGCTCAGGTGCCCAGCTGGGAGGTGACATACACACATGTCCTACTCCATACACCCAGTATAAAATACTGTACAACTCGTGGGACTGATCAAAGTGACATGATTGTGTATTACAATTCCACAGGCACAGTTAATTAGGAAAAACATTACATTTGCTACTGCTTCTTCACTGGATGGTGTAGGTCCAACTCAGCAGGTCTTATGCAGCTCACAATTAATCTCACAATCCATTATTCCTTTCCTGCAAATGGACTATGCTTTCACAAGTGTTTGCTTTAAAACTCAGATATTCAACTGAGAATGAAGTGGCCCATGAAGGGCCTGGAGAGCCTGTTCATTATGAACTGATGTCAGATGAGACAGAAGAATAAGAACAGTGAGTATGTCCTTCCTTCTCCCACCTTTCTGTATGTAAGGTTGTGTGAAAAAGGAGGGGAGGGGAGGGGAGGGGAGGTGGCTCCAGGCCAGGCTGACCCTCTCCTGCCTGACATGTGCAGGCACAGTTGTCATGTGCAGGAGAGTTGCTGCTCTCCACTGCCCCAGAGAAATGTCCTGCACAAAGCTTACAGGAAATCCACCATCTCCAATAACCATGGATTTTATCCAGTTGTATGTTCAAAGGACTGTTTTGAAGGAATTTGTCAAACTATTTACATAAAGCTAATTAAACTGTCTTTTTAAAAAATAGTTCAAAATTGAAATCTTCCAACAACCCTTCATGATTTTTCAATATTAACTTCTCAGTATATCCCAGAAGATTAGTTTGCCATAATTAAACATGATGTGTTTAATGTACTGCTGAGTGGGAGGGATAGGATGGGCATGTTCTTCTTCAGAGCTGCTGAAACATGTAGCATCCAACGTCAAATGTTGACATGTATGTTCTAACTGAGCAGTAGAAATGCTGGTGGAAAACACATTATTTTCATCAGGGGCATGACAGCTGAAAATATCCATGTTGTTGTCTTTTTAAAAATAATTTTACTTATTTATAATGTGGCACTTCCAAGTCCATCATCATTAAGTTTCCATTTACACAGCATTCTGCCCAATGTTTCTAGTTCTTTTTAATGCACCTCTATATTGGGCTGAAACAAAGTTCTACAGGAGTGTCCAATTTCTTTCAATTATCTGCAGTATGATGCCAGATTTGTTATGTGCCACCTCATTTCATTTACTGCTATTTACTGTCCTCCAGCTGTCAGCATCAATGTTTATTTTCTACCTGCTTGCTGCCAAGCTGCATTTCTAGAGTTGTTATGCATCTACATTTCACCCACACTGCTCTTTTCATTATTTGTAGCACCATCTATAAACATGAAATCCAACCTTCAAATGTCATGCAGTTAGCCACAAAAAGGTACCCAAATCACTAAATTTGAGCAGGGTTCTCCACTCATCTCTTCAGAGATTTGATTTAATTTGACATGTCATGCAAATAATATCCAAGTACACACTGGAATTAATGTGCAAAAGAAAACATTTACTCTGTTCCATCAACCAGGCTACAGCAGTAAACATGATTGGCACCAACATGATGTTTTTTTGTGCCTCTCTTTCCTCAAAGAGAGTTGAACTTGTAGTATTCCCAAAATAAACAACCACTCAACAACTTACAGTCATAATATTTACTTGTTTACCACTTTAAAATATCAGTATGCCATGCTTAGAATACCGAAACAATTCGGAACATTAAACAATAAGAAATCACCGCTGCCTTCAAGCAAAAACCGAAAAACAATAATCAGCTAAGGAAGCCCATCATTTCCATGTATTGTGTTGCAAACTGCACTCAGCCAACAGAGGTGAGAAAGCCTCATAGAACTCAAATTTTGACTCCTACCTGTTTCACTGAGGCTTGAAATTTATCATGGATTAACATTAAACATTAAAATAACCATTATTTAACCAATAAACATTAAAACAGCCAAATTAACCCAGGCCTTGAGTCTAGTTCAGAAATAGATTTGTCCACTCTGAAATCCCTTTGCACTGGTGCATTGCCCTGCTCTGACTGGGGGCACTGCTGATGGGGGAACACCACAGCAGAGATTTGCAGGTAGCATTTATTACAGGAGCTGGCAGCATGGAAAAAGCTGGCATGATTCTGGACAAACAAGGCCTCTCTCATGTGTGAAATCAACTCAAATCATCTTTCACAACTGAAGGAAATCTTTTTCTCTCCTTAATACTTGTCAGCCTTTATTAAGACGTTATTTCCATCAGCAGTGCTTGAATTGCATGTGTCTGACACATTAATTTATCTGTAAAGGTCAGAGCAGCACCAGCCCAGAGGAGGCCTGGCTAGCAAGGGGGATTTCTTGTACACGAAAAACACAAGCAGACTATTTTATTTTGGAGTGCACGACAACAGGGAGCAACTCAGCAGTTTCTGCACAAGTTTTGGGAACAGGATGCCTTATCAACACAATTATTTATTAATTTCAATTAATATTTAAAGACATTGTGTCTATTTGACCCCAGGGTCACATTGCTTCAGGAGCCTGCTATCCATGAAGCTTGGGAATATCTATGAGAACAGATGTAATAAAGGAGAGAAAAAAAAAGAGACTTGAAAATGCAAGGTGAAAACACAGGTCAAGGACCAAAGAAAATTAATCAGTGCAATTTATTTTTTCTTGATCCTATATTAGAAGTGTCATCGCATTTTTTTGATATCATACACCTTTTAATGCTAATATTACAGATTCTATAACACTGGAGAAAGGAAATACATATTTGAGTAAACACTTATTCCAAACATGATTGTTAGTTTGTTTGAGGTATACAGTAAGGGAAGAAACTTTTTCTGACACAATATACCAGTAATACTGTGATATTGCAGCAGATTTAAACTTTGTCTACTGTAGCTTGAAGGTGATCCTATTAAATTAATTTCAACTTAGAAAACCAGTGATGTTCTTACAACAAAGCTTGTGATCAACAGCTTAATGTAGTCAAATAGCCACATGAAGGGAAAATTCAGAATATTCAGATGTGCTTCCAGCACTCCTGAAAACACTGTGGACACTTTACTGATTATATATCTGGAAAACTGCTCCTGTGAGGGAATGAGTCCTAGGTTCTGTGAAAATTAATGTTCTAAAGCCTTTATAGGCCTATTGATAAGGTAAGTTACAAAACATTGCAAGAAGCTTTATTATATTCATCATAACAGATGCACTTATTTGTAGTGCTAAGGAATATAATAGGGGTTTTATAGTACTTCTGTAATTTTGTCTTTTCTCCCCCCCAGAGCACCTGTTAATGTTTTAATTGTCTAATTTGGAAGTTATATTGATTAATAGTTGCTGTCTTGCTTCTGTAAAGAGACAAGTTTGCCTGATTGTAGTCCAGCAGTGAATGCAAGTGATGCATTTATACACAATGCACATGGCTTCATCCTTGACACACCTCTGTCAGCGTAGTGGGACCACTCACTTTAAACTTCAAAACTTCACATGAGCAAAGGTTTAATATTATGTTACATTAATTTAGAGAGCACAGTTTGATCATCTTTGAGACAATGTTCAATCCTAGGTTCTAAATATGACCTTAACTCCAACAAATTTGAGAACAATGGGGCCCACAGAGCTCTGCAAGGCACTGTCACTTCACCACACTGGATTGCAGTAAATTTTCTCCATTGAAGTCTTTGGCAGGCTGTAAAATGGGGATAGATGCTGCTTACACAGCACTTAAATTTTCAGTCACAGATATCAAAGTATTTATATACCTGCCAAAAATGTGATTGCAAAGAGAATAAAAAAGAAAATAGGAAAAGTTGATAGACATTAATGCATAACATGAAGATTATTGGAGAATAGATTTTATTTGATGGATATGATAGTGTTTTAGATTTGGAAACTGAGCTTACTCTATTATCATAATGTATAAAATGAAAGATATATACCCAGATTTGTCCCATGTTTCTTTGACTTACACAAAAGAACAGTTTCTCATGTGGAAGGAATATTTTTATCAATTCTGTTGGTATTTATTTGAGTGTTTCTTAAAATTATATGATTTATATTGTCCTTATTATGTGTTTTTTATCTGAACCAAAACATGCTGTGACTGAATCAACAGATTCATTATATGCTTTCCTTGGACAGCATTATTTTTGTATTCATAATTTCCCTTTAGGAAGGGGCATAGCTGATCATCATCATTAACTATTGGGGGATCACAAAGAGAAGCACTTTGCTTAGACAAATAGATTCTTAAAATGCCCAAAACAATGCATCACCTTTAGGGTAACTGCATTTGTTATTGCGAGAGGGACTGAGACAGGAGAAGGAAAAGAGAGCAGGGCAGGAACCATCCAGGGAAGCCCCAACCTTTACACATTTCTGATTCTTCTGTGACTTTACTAGATTTACAAACCAGCTGAAATTTCAGCTGAGTGCTGAAATTATTCCCTAAGGCCCCATAAAGGTTGGCCAATATGTGCTCAAATTTAATAGCAGATATTGTCTCCTGTAACTGAGCAACCAAGCTATTGCCCCACACATTCACTTAGGTCTGCTCCTTGAAAAAGAAACAAAAAAACAACCAAATCCAAAAAACAGCAATAGAAACAAAGTGCATTTAACAGTGTCCTCCTAAAGGAAAAGTAAGGAATCAAACTTGAACATGCCAAGATGATGATTTATCTTGTATAGAATCAAGAATTCCATGGGCCAAATAAAGATTTCCTGTAGTACATTACATAAATGAAATAAAACTTTAAACACCAACCAACACCACCCAAAAACAAATAAATATAGCAAATTTTGTAATTTGATTGGCCCTTCAAGTGTACTAAACAGAATGGTTTCAGTCTATAAAATATGACAGAGAAGACATCTTACCAAACACTACATGTTCTTTAGTAATTACCCACATTATTTTCATTAATCATTCTTTTGACTCCGAGTTTGCTACCAAAATTTTCCAGTCTTGAGGGTTTGAGTGCAATCTTTCCCTTTTGGAACAAATGTCTTGATGAGGGTAAACATCCTTCAGTTATATGTCCAAGTTGCAAGAAATGACAGTTTGAAGACAATATTGATTTTTCCCAAATTTCTGTGGTGGCATGACTGAAATGAAGAATTTGAGGTCAGTCTCCCACACTTCATTCTCCTCTGGAAGTTATCCTTTTGAATAAAAAGTAGAATATTGAAGTACAAAGAGCATTAATTTAGTAGAGTGCACCTTACCCCAAGTTCACCTCCACTACTGTAATTTTCTGTAATAATCCACTGTAATAATCTGTAAATTTACTGTAATAATCCACTACAGTGTAAAGTTTCACACCTTTCTGCTATGCAAATTCAGTCCTTGTACAGTTGTATCCTCTATTCCTGTGTGTCAGAGGGCTGACTCTGTACTGCACAGAGAGGGGATGTGTGCCATGCCCATTTCCAGGGATGTCATTCTGCCTGCTGGGGACCACCAGAAACAAGTGCAGAACTGAAGCCTTGAGAGGACACCTCAGTGAACCACATTACATGAAAGGGCTTATTCAAAGTTTGAATACTCTGAAAAATTAAGCATCCATTTAGAGAAAAGTCCAGAGTGAATTTGCAGTCTGAAGCTGTAGAGAAACGAAAAGAAGACTCCGATGTTCTGAGATAACTGAACTCAGAGTATCAGAAATATAAATGTATAGAGCTCATTATATCTAAAGAGACCATTACAGATTGAATCCAGACCTTGTCTGTATGAAAGAAAAAAACCTACAGGTGACTCCATCCAATAGGAAAAGAGATCATAAGCATGTTATTTCTATGTAAACTAAAGGCCAATCTATTTGTGGGGGAGGGTTTCCCTGAAAGATATGTGTGTGCTTCTGTATAATAAAACCTGACTTTGAAGAGCTTTGAGACTCCTCTGTTGCCAGCTCCCAGGGCTCTGATGTAAACTGTGGAAAACTCAAGTCACAAACATTTGCATGTGCACAACTCTATACCTCTCTGCAAGTGAATTTCTCCTCCAGAACTCAGCCCATACATTTTCTTCCACACACAAATCAGATCTATAACTAAAGAAAGATTTTTCCATTTCCTGTTCTCACAACAGATGACATGAGAAATTAGTTCCATGGCAGATGAGCACCCTGGCAGCACTTTGATTTGTCACAATAAATAAGACTCCTGTAGAGCCTAATATATTAAGTAGATGTCAGCACTGACAAAAAGAGTTAAAGAGCTCCCTCCAGAACAGCAGAGGGTATTTGCATGCTTGGACATCTTTTTACAAGTACAGAGTTTTTTCTAAATGGGGATTTGAATGAGTTAATATTTTCTGGCAGAAGAGTTTAAGTCATTATGTTGTCGCTTTTAAAAACTATTTTAACAAGGAATGGTGAACAAGTATTCGGGTGTATATGTGGAATTTAATATGCTTAGGATTGCATTGGAATGACTGGGAAAAAATATATCTACCATCCACACAAAGTTGAACTTCTTCCTCTCATCCTGACCTACCACTTTCCCACTGTGGATCGGAGTTATTTTTTAATTTTTATTTATTCACATATTTCAAGATGTCTGTATATCCTACAACTTTGCTTTTGAAGTGAAAGATGATTTTGGAATCCTTTGTCATCCTGACAAAGACTGCACTTGCAGGAGTTAACAGATCACTACAGTCAGCCATCAAAAGCACTTTTCAGGAACTGAAAGGGATCACCTGACAAGTATTGTTCTGAAATTGCCATTATTTTTTTTCTGAATTATAGAGCTCTTTGAATTTGTCATTAAACTACTTCCAAGAAAGGCATCTAACTGATAATTCTTCTGCAGATACTTTCATAACAAAGTATTTGCATTTTTAGGGTTAGACCTCAACTGTCTATGTTGAAATCAAATTTAAATGAGAAAAAAAAAAGAACATTTAAAATTAATTTTAAAAGAGTCACAGTATTAAGCAGTAGATCATCCAGAAGAGCAAAGCCTCATCCTGAAGGCCACTGAAAGACTTGAAATGCTCAGAGATCTTTCCATCACTCTGGATTTGCAGAACTAATATACAATATGATTAGTAGCTGATGATTAAGAAAAAGACATTTCAGGGCTCTTGGATTCTTTTGGTTTCTATTTACATTAATAGAAATAAGTACTGCTGACTAATGCAGCTGCTTGTAACAGCATCTTACTACTGTCACAGGCCACAAACCATAATTAAGTAGAGTAAGGCAAGTCATATCCAGAAACTGCTCTAATGAATCACTGAAATATTCAGAAGAGTAAAATTGGTCTAATGTTTTTCAAACAAGAATTTCATTTGGAGATAAATGTTTAACTTTCTTGATGGGTAAGAACTTTCATGAGCAATTAGCAGCATGACTGTATGACATTGACACAAAAGAAATTTACCATAACTCCACTGGAAAGTTCTTGAAAATGAAACAGCCAAAACATTTTTATTTAAATGAAAAATTTTATTGGAAAAAAAGTCTGTTCTGATGAAATGCAGGACTTTTCTCTGATAAATTTGACTTTGAGCTCTTTGCAAATAAAGTTCTTTTCCAACTCAACTCAGGCTTTTTTTTTCCCCCTCTGTTTTCTCCATCAACCCAGATGTTAAGCAAAATACAGCTCTGAATTTATGTGCAGCTCTATTTCTACATAGATTTAACACATTAACTTTTGCAAGAATTTCACTTCCATAATTTCAGAAAATGCTCTCGGCATGTAAGGACTATGACTGAATGCAGTGAAAAAAACAAAGTTAGCAAAACCAGGTTTCTAGGCATCATGTTAAAAGAGTTCTCAGACGACTGAAACAAGACAGCTGACATAAACTGATGGTGCTTTGCTGACTCCCGAGCCAGCTGTGCTGATTTGTACACACTGAGATTCTGACCCATTGTTTCACCAGTCAATAAAATTTTACAGCTATTTCTGCCATCCTGATAACACAAGATTCCAGTCAAGTTACACTCCATTAAATGGATGCTGTCCATACCCAGTTAAACCAAGCCATTATCAGGCCTTCACAATAAAATGACAATAAACTTAACAGAACAGATACTGAGGACTAATACTAATAACTCCATACTGAGGACTAATTAGGTTTGCAGAGGCTCCAGTGTGACACAAAAAGAACATCTCTATAGTAACCAGAGGCTTGTCTGGTTGCTGGTTTTGCACTAAGCTGACACTGTTCTGTCAGCTGATGCAACCAGGTCCCCAGTGCCAAGAGACTGGGACAAGTGCCACCTACTCTTTGCAGAGGAGGTTTCCTAAATGGCTGCACCTTGTTCAGCTTTATCTGGATTGCCCAAGTTTTACCTGTTGAAAAAAACCCAGAAAACCGTGCAGGTATGGTGCAGAAAGGCTCCTCTTGGTTATGGACTTCCTGAAGTTCACCTGTAGCTGCCTCGTGGGGGCAATCTCTAGAGAGCAGTGTGCACATGCAGCCAGGAGCATTTGCATATGCCCAAACATAAATGTGTGTGTGTAGCCTTCCCTCAAAGCCCTGTGAGGCAGAAAGGCATTACCCTCACTTTGCAAAGGAAAAGTGAGTGGTGGGACAGCTAAAGGACAGATTTCTTGTCCTTTATTTTTTGTTCATTTGAGATCTTCCCCCTGGCTGATTTCAGTATTATAAAGATGAATACAGCTGATTTATCCTCAGCAAGCCAAGCTCCTTGGCAGGGATAATGACGTCGGTCTCCCATTCAGGGTTTTAATGGAAAACCAGTCTTAGTCACTTTTAAGACCAAAGTTGTTGCAACTCCACAGAAAAGATGGTTTCACAAGGAATGTCTGGGATGTTCTGAACTATTTCAGCAGATATCACAGATTTATCATAATTTTGCAAAATTTTCCTTCTAATCAATATCATTAATCAAGAATCATTTCCCTCTACGGAGAAATAAAATTTCAGTCTGGAAACTGAGTCAATTTAAAAAAATAACTTTTTATACAAAAAGGCAAGGTTTGTCCACTTTTCTGAAGAAACCCACTAAACAAATCTCAGCAAAACTATTGTACTACTAAAGTACTGGGAAACAAGCTTTTTAAAATAGGCTTCACAAATACTTTGCAAGTGGCAAGAGTGACTCAAAAAACCTCACATATGCCAGTTAAATATAGCAAAGACCACCATAATGAAGAGGAATACCATGCAAAAAGTAATAAGCATTCACAGTCAGCTTCATACAAAAAAAAGGCAGCACTTTGAGACTATATAAAGGAACATTTCATTCAACAACTAAGAGGGCAGATTAAGAATACAGATATAGATAAAGAATAATTTCTGAAAAAATTTTTTTTAATCGATCTGCAAATACTTTATAGACATGTATTTCAAAAAGTTTCAAATTGCCAGTGGAAAATATGTTATTTCAAATGCATCAATGTAACACTGGAAAACAAAGCATTTTCAATCCTATAGAGAGAGGGACTATATGCACGGCAGAAAAACATGATGATGATACTGTTTAGACAGTGCACAAACAGATCTAGGTAAAGGCAAACTTAAACTTGACTACCTAGTTCTCAAAGTCAAACAATTATTTCAGAACCAAAGCTGGCATAGATACACACATACACACATGGGAAATTTTGAAAGTCTCAACAGAATGGCCAGACCATGACTCCTCAGACAATAACCAGAAGGAGAAACCAGCTCACCTGGGCTCTGTGCTAGACATCACCTGTACCAGCCCTGCTCTCAGCTCCATGCCAAGTCCCTGCAGCCCCCAGCCAGGTGCAGCAGCCTCAGATGCTCAGGCCTCCCTGCAACCGCAGCCTGTTTAACATAAAAACTCAGCCTTGTGTAGTTTTCAGCCCTTTCTTCCACCCCAACAAAGAGAAGCACAGCAGTTCCCCTCCTGTCTCATCTGATTCCTACACAAGGGTTTGGTGGCCTGTGCAAGATGAACAAAGCCACAGGGACAGTGTGCTGTGCATGCTGGTGTCTATATTGGCTTTTTCAAGTTGCTGTGCACTGAAACTACAGGGATGCCTCATGTAAGCTCCTCCTTTGTTTGAGGGGCAAGCAATAATGTAGAAGAGATCGATAAAAAAGTGCAAAAATTGAAAGCTAATGCCAACAAACAAAGGGCAGGAATCTGTGAGGACATTTTCATCATCACTAGAAATTTCACTACAAATTAAGAAGCCAGAACATTACCTGAACCTGCTTTGAAGACAAAGAGTTGCCTAATTGACTGAATTCCTAGAAAATGGGTGCTTCCTGCACATACTGTAGTCTGTCTGCATCTGTTGGGCAAGCCCTGCTGTGCAGAGGGGTATTGCTGTGCCCTGGTGGGAAATGGGAGTCAGGTTGGAAACCACCTGCGGTGAAAGAATTGTAGGTGATTCCACCAGTGTGCTGAGCAGAGATCTCACCCTGCTGGCCTAGCCACATTATCATTTTCTGTAGGGGGATGTGGGAATAAAAAGCAGAAAAATATGTTTTCTAGTAGCATTTGTATTGTAGTAAGACACACTGAGGCTATGTAGGGATATTTCTTACATGTGTTCAGCACATTAGTGATAATTTTAAACTGCAGTACTTCCCAAACAGATGGAGAAGGGCAAGAGACATAAAAGTCCCTTGGTTCATGGATAAAACAAGTGTTTACAGGAAGGCATTTGAACAAGGATGAGTTTTTTAAAAGAGGATTAAGACAACTCAAGGACTGGAAGGGGAACAATCCAAGTAATAGCAGGTTGTGAAAATGTAAGAACACCATTCATTCTGCACAGAACGAGACAGGATTTTCACAAGAGAAATCAATGTAATCACATGATTAAGACAGCATGGAAAACATATTCACAAGGGTCAAATTAAGGTTGCACTGATACAGTCTAATGTTTCAATGTTTATTCACACAAACATCATACTATTTTTACAATGGAAAAGTGAAGGAAAGAGGATTGCACAGAATAATTGTTGCAATTCTGTTGTGATGTTTATATATCACTGTGAATTGTTGTGCTTGGTTAACTATTCCAAGGGATGACTATTTCTGTAATATAATTGTTTTCTTAAATATATAGGTGAGACAGAACTTTAGCAGATGTTCTAACTATTATAAATAAGTCAAAGAAGTTGTTAGAGTGTGAGCTGGAGCTAGGCAGAGGATAATCCATTCTAATATATATTGCAAAAAAGCAGCCCTACCTCCCCCAATATACTCACAGTTCCCCAAAATTACATTAAAAACTTGATTAGTTTTCAATTTTTTGTTATATTTATAATTTTGCTTCTATTTTTTTTTTTTTATCTGATAAAGAAAGGGAGAAATGGAGAATGAGCCAAGAAATATAAATAATTTAAGTAAAATTGTGTTTTGCTACAAGTTTTCAAAACAAAATGAAACATTTCTACAATAAAAAAATCCATAAATATTTATTATCTGAAAAACATAAAAAAGCTTGACCAGTTCAAGTTATAACTGGTTTTCTTAAATAATGGTGCACAACAAACATATCAAGCAACAGAGAATGCTGTATTATTCATCACTCAGATGCTTTCACATCTGGGGATAGCAAGGCAGTGAGTAGTAGCAAAAATGGAGCTGTCAGGAATAAGTTGTGTCAGACCAGCCTGGTTTCTTTTAATACTCTTTATTGGCCCAGAAACTTTGGAAATAGGGAAGAAGTAGAAGACTCAGACTTAGTGACTTTTATCTGGTGTCTCCCAGAGGTCATTCTCATGAAAGAGATGGGTAAACTTGGACTAGATTCTAGCAAAGCGTGCAAGAGACTCTTTGAAAGGGAATGCAGTGTCTTCTACATCTACATCCATGTGGATGGAGCAGCTGCAAAAGGAAAAGTTCGGGTGAGATAACCTGAGATACCAAAATTATTCTTAGTATGAGCAAAGATCTGATTCTTCCTCTTGTAAAGTTTGTAGTATCCATACACACACAAAAAAAAGATTTTATGCATTCCTGTCAAGGATGCCAGAGGTTCTTCTAATTCTATTCTGAGTAAAAGGACTTCTTAAGGTTCTCTCAGTCTATTTTATCGTAATAGGCTTAGTGATGTTCTGAAAACATGTTGTGATGAGACATGAAATGAGGAGCAGTTGAATGATGACTTTCAGAAGTGAGTTTAAACCTACATGTGAAAACACAACAGAAGCAGGCAAAATGAGAATATTTTTAAAAAGCATTTTTACATGTACAAATATTTGAAATATCTGTTCTACAGGAAAGTTTAAAAGCATGATCATGCTCTCCTCTGATTTTGAAACTTGGTCTCTGTTCAGGGGATCCTACAGAAGTAGGATTCAAAGCTAGCAGAGAACTTGTCATTGTACTTCCCCCTCACCAGGATGCCAAATCCCAGAGCCAAAGTTCCTCCTACCTTTAGGGCAGGATGAGAGGATGGATTCCAGCCAACAGAAGCAGCATTGGAGAATTTTGTTTCACTATGTATCTAACATTCTTGCAAAAATTAATATGATCTTATATCACAGGAATGTTTTGTCAGTGAATGAATCAGGGGTGTGCTAATGGAAGGGGGAGCTTCTGTTTGTACACACATATCTCTGTAATCAGCAGTGATGGGAAAGCAAACACAGAAACGTTCAGGACAGTTAAATGGGAGTTGAAATATGATAGTTTCTTAAATTGTGGCTGACTCTGGCAGGGTATTTTTAAGCAGGATTTCAGCCAATGTTTGAAAAAGTGCATATCAAGCAGCCTTGAGCTTTTAATTTAATTTATATCAACCAGCCTACTTGGAGTTTTCAAATTGATTCACCACCAATGTTTGAACACTCTGTGACAGGAGCAATGCATATTGAAGTAGATAAAGTTCTCCTTTCAGCATGCCTAATTAACTGTATTTCTGTCATAGGGAGCTGCAAAGTATTCAAATATAAATGCATTCTGGATATCAGACAGCAAATTTTAACAGTTGTGACTGAGTAAAATTCATTATTTGGCTATGATGCCATTGACCATCTTCCTTTTTCATGATGGTATATTCAAGTGCATTTTTTTTCAATAAAGTCAATAGAATTATTAAAAGTTCTCAGTTTTCATAAATACGTGTGGTCATGTTTGTGCTAAAATAAAAAAAAAGATACCACAGTAGTCCTGGAAATACTGAGAGGATTCAAAAACATCAAATCAATGATGCCATCAGGAAAATTCATGTTGCAGATAACAGCTGAATGGTGAATACAGAAAATAATCTCAGCAAATATTAGGTATGAGACAGTTGCTTGAGCATTTTGGAAAAATAAACATATTTATAACAATCTGGAAATCACCTGCATGGGAACTAAGCATTCAGAATAACACACTTGCCCTGAATAATTTATTCAGTTCCAATATTTACTCTTACATACTCTAGAATTGAATTACTTATATCTAAGCAACCATAATTGGAAGAGTATTTAAATTCTATTTTCTGCCACAGGTTTCTCTATGACCTTGAGCAAGCTGTACAGATTTTTTTTGTGTGTTTGTCCTGCTTTCCCAACTCAGCAGTGAAGGAACTGACAGAACTGTGAGGATGAAAGTTTTCTGATACATACAAGTAATGTTCCAGCAATATGGACACCTAAGAAACCTGTACAGAGCCCTTTGGAGAGAGAACTGGCAGGACAGGAACTTTTACCATGGAGTTGCTATCTAGGTCTAGATAAGCAGGATAGTGCTGAACCATGATCCAATGGCCATGATCAGTGCTGCAACCTTGTGTTTCCTCTTGCAGTTCAGCCTTTATTTTAACCTGTTGTAGCTATGAAGTTTCTTCAAGAAAAGAGAGACAAGATCGAAATCCTTGAGCCCTCCATACCTGAAAAGGGTCTCTTGGTTTATAAGAGAAACAAAATGCTTCCAAAATTCATGAGAAAAATATCAGATTACCCAGGCTGCAAATAAGGTTAGTCCCACTTAAAACAGCACTAGCAGAAGAGTTAAACAGGCACAGTTCCCATTTTATCTGTTCCTGCACACTTCACTTGGGCTGCAAGGAAATCAGAGCTGTGACAGATCATTTATATTAATACATTGCACCTGCCAAATTATTTATACACCATAAACATCAGTCTGGAGAAAGTGCACTCTGGGAACTTCATTGGTAGAGAAGAGAGGCTTCACTGGGAGGAAGGCATGTTAAAATAGTGCAGGATTTTGATCTCAGATACACTCTGGTAAATAGAGAGTGATGCCATTGAAGCCTGTAGACTTAGTTTGGATTCACACCAGAGAAGGCGATTGACAGGAGAAAAAGTGTAAAATTGCAGCATAAGGTGATAAGTCACTGACAAGAAAATTGGAAAGAGAAATACAACTTAGTGTTGGATTGATCTACTATTCTGTGTGTTTCTCCTGGAATAACTGAGCTTCCCTACCAGGCTTCTTTGACTGTAATCAGTTCTTTTCTAGTCTCTAGGTGTACATTAACTTTAAATTACTGGGTGCTCCTAAAGTTAGAAAAGTTAAATAACATATACAGTTTAAAAGAGCATGTTTTCACTAGTACTAAAGAAACAGAAGTGTTTGGTAAACACTGATTGGTTCCTCTATACTTAGTTTTATTATTAAACAGCTTTTATATCCTGTGTCTTGCTTTAGAGGGAGTTCACATATCCAAATGTCAGCCCTTATGAGTAAAGGGCTTCAGATCTGCTCCATACAAGGTCCTTCAAAATTTATACCTTCATCTCAGCTATTTGGAAATTTAGTGTGCTCATATTCGGTTCCTTAAAGAGAGAGATTTTCAGTGCTGACACGAAGAGGGATTTAGGGGAAGCTGTATGCTTTATTCAGCATAGAACATTTAATTTACCGTGTTTGATCTGTAGGTCATTAAAGTTTATTGAACTTTTTTTTTTTCAGCTGATTGCACTAACTTCAGCTCAGGCCCCTTTACCTATGATTTCATAGAATCACATGCAAATGCTTGATCCAGTTTCTTCACTCTTAAATAAACCTGCACATGTAATTGCCGGTCAGCATTATTTCTTTAGCTTCCTTACTTTGAGTTGTGCTCTGTGAAAGTATGTGTACCCTCAAACCAGAAGGAGAACTTAACATTAATCACTATGAAAAACTGTTAAACAGAAATTAATTAACAAATCAAGGACCAATTGTTTCCAACCTTTTTTTCAAACTGACACTGCATAACAGAAAATAATCTTGCACATTAATAAATTCAGAGAGGCTGACAACACAGCATACAGTTCTCCAGGATGCATATCTTGAATGACTACATAGGTGTTAGCATCCTCCTTCTAAGCAGAAACTGCTAGACATACACAGTTTATAAGAAATAAATAACACAAACAAGATATTGACTCTTCTATTTTCAGAACAGGAGAAGCAAGCATGAAAAATGCTTGTGTAATAGCCATATCTTAATAGGTATTATTTATCAGTTATCTACCTACTGGAATCAAAGGAAAGACTGTCCTTCATGCAGGTAAGTTTTGCTTTGCATCCATTTTACTTTACCCTCTTCAAAATGTGGCCCGTGATCCCTCATTGAAATATTCCAATCAACCAACCTACAACATCTCAAATGAAAATTTATTAAAATAAAAAATTGCTTAAGATATGAACTGGAAAGGTTATTGTCATTCTTTTTCACTGGAGTTTATGCTAAAAGGACATGCTAAAAAAAATCCAACTTGTGTTGTGGAAAAAGCCCCAAAACTAACAGGAAAGAGCAAACACCCTAAAGGACCTGGTAAACTGTGAACTCTTGGATGACAAGATCCAGAGGCCTCCCAGAAAAGACTAAATGAGGACATCATAACACAGAGGCAGGGGAAGAGCTCTAGGATTTGCACCTGACCAGGGCAGAAGAGGAAAACAAGAACTGAACCTGAGACAAAATATAATATTATGAACAGAAGCTGGAAAAAAGAAAAACCACAATAAGAAATTGTGGAAAGTGCATGCTCGGCTGAGACAACTGATGAACCCTTTGGAGTGTGTGGATGGCACCTGAAAGCTCCTGCAGGGCGCCAAACCATCAGGTCTGCACATAGAGAGGGCTCCCAGAGCTGCTGGGCAGGGCTACAAGAACTCCACAAGGAGGCACTGCAGGGTGTGGTGAAGCTCATCCTAGTTTTCTCTTAGAGAGGATGAATGAAAATCAAAATACTTCTGAAAACCTACCCGTGGAACAAGAAAGATTCTCTATAGTAACAATGGGAGGACATTACATTTGTGTTCTGAAAAGAATTTAGTCTCTATTATGCATATTATAATTCTACTCCTGCTTCCCTTCATTCTTTTCTTAGCCTCATGATCAACTTCTAAGATGTCTCCTTAACAAAGCGAAGGCACTTGAAGTACTTTGAATTGTGGCTGCTGAAAAATCAGATGTCCTTGCACAGAATATGATTTACATATTTATAGACTTATTCTCATACAGTTATTTTCAACTAAGACACAGGTAACACTTTCTGTTATAGTCAGAGCTGAACAATTAAATCAATTGGGGAAAGGAGATGACATATTTTTCAATTTATATAATTTATGGAAAAATTCCCAGGTTAAACAGATTGGTAGGTCCTCTGTTCTTATTCAGCTGTAAAGTCACCAACTATTTTAGATTTGAAGGAGGACTAGAGCGAACAGAAGGTTGTCTCTGTTCTTCAGATGTCTAATAGTAGATATTAATACCACGACCTTGACTTGCTTCTGACCCTAAACCACTACTTCCTAAGTACAGCATTATTTCGTTCAGAAATCACTCAGTCAGTCATTCCCTCATTTTGGAATTTCATTCAGGATTTTGGAAAAGTTTTATTAGGTAAAAAGTGACTCAGCATCTTCTGTCCCTGGCCCGGGAAGGGACAGAGGGTGGAACAGACATCACTCAGAGGGGAAGGTGTGTGATGTTTCACAGCTCAAACCCCACAGTTTCCCAGTTCTTAGGGATGTCTTAAGTTTTAAGTTTTTCTATTCTGCTTTTCTGATATGCTAGGGGGATGAAGACAAAACAGTCCTATTCCAGTTGAGAACTCAAGGACAGTTTCTTCAAACTTCAGGCCCTAAGCATAAACAATATGGAAAGAGGAGGGTGGGTTCATGCAAATGAACCAAAACCTATAAAAATGTGAGATTTTGTGACCAAGCCCTCCTTTGCTTCCATCTTGGAGCCATCCAGGCAGGGGCCATGACTGGGGATACTGCCAGGGTGTGGCCTTTGAAGGCCTCTCAATAAATATCCATCTTATTCCCCTTAACTCTGTGTAGCCTCTGTTCCAGCTCCTCTTCTAGGAATCAATAGTCCCTTTATTTGTGTTTGCAATGATGGCTGCAGGATGCAGTTGAGTTCCCAGTGCAGATTTACACAGCTCCTTGAGCAGACATTCCTATAGATTAGAGGTTGCTGATATGTTTTATATCCAATACCAACAATTACTGCTAAAAAAATGGGTTAACTTTGAGTTTTAAAAGTTACTCCTTTAAGAGGGAATTATCTACATAGGCATTTTTCAGTAAAATGACCAACAACTGTGGTTATGTGATTCATATTATTCTGCCCTCTGTACTAGTAAAAGAAACTCTGATACTAGGATTTTTTGAAAATGATAGATTTCGTTTGTAATGATACCTGGCATTTCCCTGTCACAAACAGATCATTATGATATGAAAGCATGAAAAATGCTGGTAAATTACTTGCTTTTTTTGCATTTTGACCAATTTTGATAAACTTAATAGCTTCATTTGGTCATTATAATTTTAAATAGGAAAAAAAAATGCAGTCAGAGTAGCTTATCTGGGGGGCACATTAGTTTTGGTTTAGAATTTGGGTTTGTGATGGTTTTTTTTTAATCCAAAATAAGTCACCACCTAAATTTCACTCTCAGGATAGTAACCAAACAGCTTTCCGTAATACAAAAACATTATTTGTGAGATAGAAGGTTGAACTAAACTATTTGATGAATGGCTTAACATTTTCATTTTTGTATTCCGAATGCCACAGTACTCTCAATGAGTTCTAATTAAAATCTTACTGTGGCTTGATGAAATACTACTTACTGAAATGAAACCCACATCAGCATGTTGGTTAATTTCTAATCATTTACCCTATAACAGTAAAATATAGTTTGCAGTCACTTCACTTGCTAATCATGAGGGTGTCATTATGCAGCCTCTGCTGTCTACCTCCAGAAATAATCAGTGTAAAAATTACTTGAAATTTAGCTACAAATAGTTGTACAAAGAAGAGTTCCAATCTGCTACTCTAAATTTAATTAAGTGCATATTCAGTTTATGCTTTTCTATCCCCCCTGATGAAGTTCCTGTTGCACGCTGGGACCAGTTCAAATAGATTGGATCCAAAACCAAGGAATTCAGCCTGGTGTAAATGTGGGGGTGTCTGTGTGTGTGCCTGCTACAGGAGCAAAGGAAAGGGAATTGCAACATCGTCTCATTTCCCTGTACACCAATAAAGATGATCAGGGAACAGCCAATACAAAAGGCATCAGTAACAATGCTCTACATGCTGAGAAGAGTGAAACCAGAAAACTTATTGAAAAGAGCCTAAGCATCACGCTAAAGAAATTATTTCTGCTTACCTACAGCAAATCAGAGGGATGCAAACATCAACCAGTGCATGGAGATTCAGCAGCAAGGTCAGAAGAAATGTCTAAAGAGATACAGCTATTCTGATAACTGCATTTTTTATTTCAAAACCCCTTCAGTTTCTTGCAGCACCAAAATGGTTTGTTTCTCTTTTGAAAGATTTTCTTCACAGCATGTCTGTGAGACATTGTGCCTCAGCTAGCAAAAGTGTCTTTCAAGCACCTAATGACTTAGGCCTTTCTTAACATTCATGGAAGTATAAAGAAACAATAGAAATAAGTTGGTTTAACATGGTGGTTTTTCTGTCACAGGCCCCAGTCTGTGTGGTAAAACCTTCTTATCCAAAAAGATAACGGGATGCTTTCAGAAAGGAAGAGATCCACAGATCTTACTTTCCGCAAGTAAGAGATCCATCTTGAGTGATTCTGGAAGTGAAGAGCAATATTGTGAGGACAGTGACCATACACATGATTTTATGCTTCTAACACTTATTTGTGAAGTGCTAAATCAAAGCTTTTTATGCAGTGTAAATAAATTGAAACTCTTTCTCCCTATATTTTTAGTCCCTCTGCTCAGTCCAAGCCTGCCTTGCTTGCCAAATTTTAAGTACCTGTCACCATGAAGTATGTTCTGAGCCCTTGGCTGATGCTTTTACTCCAGTGAATAGAATTTTTTGCCTACTTAGTAGATGCCAAACAGGAAAATTGTTAATAAATTTCTATTACTGCCAACTTCCTCTGGCTCCTTTTGTTTTAGCAAAATTTGATCTCAGAGGAGATACATATCTATTCCTCCTTCATGTCTCAATACTAATTAAGTAATATGGACTTAATTAAGTAAAAGGCAGGCTCTGCAAATATGTAATGTATAAGTAGGTAGCATCGACCTCCTTCCTATGACTTATAGATTTCTACCACGTAACATTTGCTAGGTCAGTATTTTCTCATTTCCCATACTGTTCAGCACTCCCTACTGCATGACTAGGAATGTTTTGGATTTGCAGCAATTGCTTCCTACAACAGCAGCAACAAAGAGCTGCTTCTGAAGCAGATATGTACCATTTAAAGTTCTCTTATTAAGGCTGCTATAATTCCAGTACAAGTAAATAAACCTTCTCATGCAGGAGTAATGCAAGCCTATCCTTCACCTGACTGAGCTCAGTCTAACATTGAAGTAGTGCGTGGGTAACAGTATGAACAAGGCAGCTCAAACAAGAGGTGAAGATTGGAAAGCTTGCCCTTCATTTCATCTTTTACATATCTAAAGAACAGAGACTTTATTGAGATCTGCTGTTGGCCTGTGTCATGTTAGCCTTGAAAACACATGAGTGGCAATAGGCTAGAAAGAGGCTTTTATGCTGTTAATACACATTTTATGTATTTTTCCTGAGGAAATTTAGTGCCTGAATCATGATGAACAAAACAAAACTGCATTCCCTGTGCTGACAGCAAGAGCATGTGCTGAGATGCAATTGATCCTGGTTGGAAGCTTTCAACAAGAAATTGTAATAAGCAGATAAATGACATTAAGGAGCTCCTGCTGTGTGGGCTTCAGGTTACTCTTAGATTTGTTTCAATGCTCTTGTGCCCCACAAAGCTTCTCACACTCTTATGAACTGAGAGGAAAGAACAAAGCTGAAAGCAGGATTACATTAATGCAAAGATTTCCAAAGTGGAACAAATAAAGACATTAAAACTGTGTCTGAACTGCAGGAACCTCAGTGGAAACTCCTTGAAATTAGTCCTTTGTTTATTCTGGGCTTGTGGGCTGCAGAGAATCCACAGCACACTGCAGACAGGTTCCTGTGCTGCAGACCCACCAGACATCTCCCCTGCCATCTGCACAGATCCTCAGAAATCCCAGCACTGAGAAAAATCCTGAGATTTGTCTGCTTAACTTGGCACAGAAGTGCTCAGTTAACATTTTTGATCAACAGGATACTCACCAGGGAGTGTGGCTCTATATGTAGACTGCATGGTTAAATACAGCACAAGTACTAACTAGGGTTCATCAGTAAAATTGTATTCATTATTAAACAGATCAAAGAGTACCCAAATAGCTTCTTTTTCTATATACATTTTCCAGTAAATAATTTAACTGTTTTGATTAACACTCCAGAGTTAAACTCTTATTAGCTACTTTAATTACTTTAATTTCACTTACAACACAACTCATTAAAATGTTGTTATTTTACTAGGTATATTTACTATGATAGGTACTGTAGTAACATTTTTCACTGCTCATCCAAAATAGTCATAGGCTGCACACTTAATCTCACTGAAAATAACCTTTATTTTCAATTTATGAGCACCAAAGCCTTCACCATTTAGTAGTTTCTAACCAGCACACTCACAATGCAGCTCATTGAACTCTTGAACTCACATTTTGTCATCATACATTTCCAAAAAAGAACACATCTGTCTTGGGGTGACTGTATGATGCCTGTATCCCCAAATCGTCTGTTCTGTTGGTGTTGAATATTAAATTCTCCAACTTTAAGACTGGTTCCAGGAGTGAAGCAGGGGGAAAGAAGAAGTGCAGGGTTTGTTATCAGAAACTGCACCAGCTCCCCCGCATTCCTGCTGGCTCTGTGTTGTCTGCGGTGGACAGCGAGGGAGAGCTCTCTTTTGCTCTGGGTGGCTTCTTCTGGCTAGTTGAGGCAGAGAAACTCCCTGGATTGCTTTTTTTCCTCCTTTCCTTTTTTTCCTGGAACTGTTTTGAACCTGCTCTGGACTGAAAACTTAGAAAGAGCACCAGGAGCTCACACTTGTGGCCCACCAGGCCTGGCCTGGGCCGTGGCATTTCCCAGCACCGGAGGGACTGAGAACAGCCTGAGTGAGCCGGGCAGCCCACGGAAGGAACTCTTCTGATCCTGTCATCTCTTCAGAGTGGCAAGAGGTTTTTTTCCTGTTTGGTATTGTTCAATTTTGTGCTGGGAGGTGTGTTGCCTGTTGAATAAACAGTTCTGTTTCTTTTTCCACTTCTCTCCAAGGAAATTTTTTCCCGAACCGACTGGGGGAGGGATTGCTTGGATTGGTTTTTTTTTTCCCTTTCCCTGGAGGGACCCCATTCAGAGGTTTCCTCCCAAATTTGCTCTAAACCAGGACAACATCTCTGTAACATCAACACCTATAATACTACTACTACTAATTAGTATGTCAATAACCATACACATGTAATACATCTTCATATGAAGTTTCTCTTTGATAGAAGTATAACTGAGAGACACACTATTATATATGCACTGCATGTTAGACATTACCTTAAATAACTTATATAATTGTTTCTTTAATCTTCAAATCTAACACATAATGTCAGACCTTCATTTAGTAAATATGTAAATATGGTAAATATGTACAGCAGCATTCAATTAGTAAAGCTGTGATTTTATTCAGTATCACAAATATATTTTCAACTACACTTGGGAAAAAAGCTTATTATATTATTCCCCAGAACATCAACATGAGAGTATTCATAAAGAGAAAAACAAAGTTATAAATCAAGTCATGCAGCAAACATGCAGATACATGTGACAGAACACACATATGGATGAAAAATGTGCCATTAGCTCAGGACACTTCTCTACAGAGAGGAGATTTGTGCTACAAGAGGGTTAAATCCTGCAAGATACAGAGCTCTCTGGAAATGATTTGTCACAGCCAGCTTTAAACATATCAGTGTCTTCATTGCATTCTCAATTTCAAACAATAAGAGAATGAGTGCAAAATGAGAGAAGATTTATGGAGATGTCATATTACTATAAAAACCCAGATAATACAACAATTCTGAGGAAGTAATTTTTCATCTCATGAATCCTATTGTAATTATGAAAGAAGCTTCACTTGCATCTCTAAACTTTTCATAAGGGCATGCACTCTCCTCAAGTTAAGAACTGGAACTCTGTGAATACATGCAGTGCATGTTACAACACTAAGCAGCTGTGGCAAGCTTGCAGCTCTGGAGCCACCGAGAGCTGATCACTGATTAGCTTCATGCAGCTTTTGGAGTGCCTCACTGCCTCCTTTTCCTTATCTCTTAGGCTTTTGCACACACAGCCATTGCAAAAGGTAAAGCCTTTAAGGGACTGAATGGAAGTTTAGAAAAGGGATTAGTATTAGTGGCAGTGTGCTTCATTAAACTAATCTGGCACCAACCAGGGGCCTGTCAAGCACTCTTAAAAGAGTCCCCCTTTTTTTATGGGGGGGAATTATGTGAAGAAAGGTATATTCCTACAACATTCTGCAAAGGACTTTGTTGTGCATATGTTATTCCTTGCCTCATTAAAACAAGGAGTCTCATCTATTTTTGTAGTAATTATATCAACAAGTCCTAATCTTTGAATAATCAGTTCTGGATTTTAAAGCTAGCTGGCCCTATAATATGTGCTATGTAACCCCTCCCTAAAATGACATATATTAAAACATTGTGACCCTTAGAAACATATATAAATGATGCATCTATCCTCAGACCTAAATGGTAATAAAGGCACAAGGCCTTAAAGGATTTCTGGTTTATCCTGCTTTAAGAATAGAACCAGTATGTCTTAGCACAAAATATAAAAACATAGCTTAATCCAAAAAAGACTAAAATGTAATTCAATTACAGAGGCTTATTGTCTATTAGCATCCTGGGGCTTCCCCTGGTCCCCATTGACTTGAATCAGGCTCCTGTAGAACGTGAAAGGACCAGTCCAACCTTGCAGCTGTTAAAGGGAGTTCCCTTCAGGGAAGCAGGTATCAAAAGAAATCACATGGCTGCTTATGGCCTGGTGGCAGATGAGGTGATGGGACTTTCTCCTAAACAGATGTCAAAAACAAACCACACTCCATCAATAGACACTTATTTCTGTCAGCTGCTCTCCTTTAAAAGGCATCCCTGAAGCCTGGGATGGACACATAAAATCATCCAAAAGTTGTCAGTGTGACAGTTTTCATGACAAATAATCCACTGAAATGAAGCAAATGCATGAGTAGTAGTATCCAAATCCTTCTCTAAAATGAATAATTTAAAATCAGACACTCACTTGCCATTTAAACTATACCTTTATTGAAGGTGTTCTTCCCCAAGGTAGCTAGGACCAGAGTCTGGTCATTTCCATCTCCTGTGCACATCCCAGTGTGGAGGCAGTGAGCACAGGGGGGACAGTGAGTAAGAATGTGCAGCATATCTGCACAAACACTGAGGACAGCCAGAAGCCAGACTCTCATGACCTCATGCTAGGATTTTCAATAAGGCTTAGGGAAGTCAGGGATTCACTTTCACTGGGAACTGTGTGTCAGAGTCCTTTGAGCTTGTCTAGAAAGCTAAGCTTAAATTAAACAGAATGGTTGGGCATTAATCTTCTTGGGGTGATGTTCCAGCAGTCCAGTGTGTTTTGACAGGCTGCCTGCTTAGAAAGTGGTTCCTCAGATTAAGGCCTGGGTTTCCAACAGGCATCTCAGTCTGTATTCTCAGTGGCAGCAGGTCTCTATTAATAGCATTTGTGGTTTGTTTCAGTCCTGACTCTTTACAATACTGAGTTCCCTGGTTTGGACATACTGGACTGTTATAACGAAAATCACTAAAAATTTTCAAAGTCATCATTACAAAATCTACTTCACTTAAAGGAAAGACTAAATCTGTTCTAATGGTTCAAACCTGTGGTAGTTTAATAAGCAGGCAATCACATTTTTGACTGGGTGAAACAGGAAAAAAATACTTTTTATGCTCCATTTTCATACACTGGAGTTATTTTTTTGCAGCAGCAAATTAAAAGGCATCCTGGATTTAACTAAAATGAAATACTAAGAAGTCTCCACACCAGACAGAACTGTGGCTCCTCCATAGCTGCTCCCCCCTGTAGCAGTCTCTGCTGGCTGATGCTAACAGCCAAACAAAAGAGGGCTGGTGGAGATTTTTCCTTACCTTTGGATGGCACAGATTTGTGTCAGGTGACTGTCACTGAAGATTGGGCAATGAAAGGCTCCCACCACAGACCAAGTATTGCTGTATAACACAGTGTAATGAAGTATTCTAAGGTACCACGAAGGATGGGAGAAAAACAGGGAGTAAAAAGCTGGACACATTTGGGAAGTTACAGGCAATAGCTAAGAAAGAATAAGCATAAGAGGAAGCTGAGATTCAGGAGCAGGGGAAATTCAGGTGGAGGGTGCTGTGCCAGCAGGGTGGTTAAAGGAATGGATTTAACAGCACAGGGAGGTGTGGGATCTCAGGAGATGAAGGGGTTCAATGCCGCGAGGAGGGAAGGGAGACAAAGAAAGAAAAACAGTTCTAAATGGGTGTGTGAGTGAAGGACTTTCCATAAGAGATGGAGGGCTGCAGAGCATTGAACAGATTGGAAAAATAGAACAACTGGATGAATCATGGACTTGAAATTTTAAATTCTATTACTTCTGACAGCATGGTTTTACTTTCATAAAGGCTAAGTAAATGACATTTTCTGCCTCAACAGATCTGCAAACAAGTCTTGTGTTACATGTGGTGACTTGAAGATGAACTGTCCCCAACCACTCCCAAGTTTCTCTTGTCTTTTTTATAAAAGGAGCATTTATTCTGTGTTTAAAAACCTGGTGTTGCCCATGCCAGGAAGGAGGAGGCAAAAGGCAGACTTTCATTTTTATGTTATATTGGTCTCATGACCTTACTAAGAATAAAGTATATTTTGCTTTTAAGGACTACTGTCAGACAGTTCATGGAGGGATGCAGACTTTGCTGCCCTTTTGGTGCCCCCTTGGAAACTCCTTAGAAATACTGATGTGCAGATCGAGTCGTGAGTTTTTGAACATCCTTGTTCTCAGGCCTTCTGTGGTGCTTGGCGTTGCCAAGAGAGAGAGGGAAACAATTCCCAGACAGGCAGCAGAAGGTTCATTCTTGTTAGTGCCATCTGTGCAAGCCACTACACACAGCACAAACCAACCACAAAGCACCACCCATGCTCCACAGATGGCCTTCAGTTACAACTTGCAGTTTAAGAACAGTGGCTCATATCTAAAGTCTAAAAACTTGCTTTTCTCCATGTCCTTTCAAGAGTCTCAGACCAAGAGGAAAGATAAAAGTGGCCATCCAAGTTTCTCAGCAGATATAATCTGAGCATAACACATAAATGTTGTATCAGCATACATAGTTACATCCCTATTAGAGATCCATTGGATCCCAAAATATCAGTCCAGGGATAAGAGAATATTCTGTAGAAATTAGGTATTGTGCTTAGGGTTTTGTTTGTTTGTTTCCCAAAAATACATGATTTACCATTGTTTCTCCCAAAAGAACTGTTCCATGTCACAATTTTTCTCAGGCAATCCAATAGTTTTTGCACCCAGAGTGCTATTAAGTCCATGTGAAAACACCAACAGCAAATTTATCCATCTTCTAACACCATCCAAAATGAAAGATTTTTACCTTTGGACATGGTGAATAGGATGGAATGATCTAGGTGGAAACACTGAGCAATTCTTGTCATTCATTATTCAACATGATAAATCCCCGTAATTCCTGCATGTTCCATATTCTTTCAGTTTTGATGCTTATCATAAATTTTTCTTATTTCACTCAGCAGCTGTTTGTTCTTTACTTCTGTGGTATTATAAAGAGCTGATTATTTGTTTACAGTTATTACTTATATGTTTTAATGAAGAGGAGGAAGCCAAGAGTTTTAAATACTCAGCAGAACTTCCTCCATTTATGAAAGAATACAAACAACATTTCTAAGAGTACTTTAGTCTTTTATCATCATTTCTGTGCTCTCATTTGATAATTCTGATTTCTCCATTACTGTGCTGTCATTGGCTTTGCACTCAGCTTTAGCATAGAACACCATTTTTTCCACGTTGTTACTTGAAAATAAGATCTCAGAGGCCTGCTGTGCTGATCAGCAATGGTAGCTCCCAGCAGATCTAGCAGCAGTGCCAGGGGATAATTTGGCACCACACTCAGTTTTCTTCTTGCTGGTCTGTCTGTATTCCCAGGAACCTGTGACTACGAGTATCCTGACAAGGACAAATGGATATCCTTCTGCTGGGCTGTATTCACCCCACCTGATCTGACTGAGGGTTTTACCATGAAAAAAAAACCTTCACTGGTGTCAGGAAAATTGATAAAGCAATTCAGAATAATTCCAGATTATTTGAAAATAGATTTGTCTAGGATTTGCAGACACATTTTTCCAAGTATTTAACTCTAATCCTCTAATCTTGGGATTTTCCAGTATAACACCAAGTTCTAAACCCCAATCAAATAAGGGTGATGTAAATTCTGACCCAATTAAATGTATTAATGGGTAATACAAAAAAAAAAAAAACTAAAAAAATTCAAAAGTCAAAAAACAAATAGAAAGAAACAAAAAAAAGAAAACCAAACCAAACAACAAAAATCCCCACAAAAACAAAAACAAAAAAAAAAGAAAAGAGAACTAAACAATACCATAAAATTTTAATGGTAGTTCAAGAAAAGGATATGAAAGTGATTGAAATGTTGTTCTCAAAGGATCTATCTAAAAGTTAATGGAGGAGGGAGCAAGGGAAGATTTCCTTTTCTTTATATTTTCTTCCAAAAAATGCACACAGAAATGCTTAGTAACTTGAAAAACTCATGAAGGACACAAAGGACAGAAGGATCCCATAATTTTGCTCTTATCTCTTGTACCAATCCTTGCTACATAAGCAAAATGTGTAGGAAATGTCTCTGTTGCACCTTGATAACTTCAATACATTTTAGTTACAGAGTTGGCAGTTTCAGTTTAGCTGAAAAGCTGAAAAGCAGAGTTTCTTAATATCAAATGCTCCAAAGAAGGATGTAGTTGCTAAAGACATGAATTGTCTAAAATGCTGATTATTTTATCAGCAATATAAAATTAAAGCAATGGAGCATCCAGATGTGCCTCAATATTTTCATGCAAAACTTTACTGTGTAAAAACTGTCAAGTCAACAATCTCACTGTGGCTGGCAGGAAGTTATTTCAAGGTCAACATGTTACATAAGCAATCATGAGAAAGCTTATCTGAGACTAGGCAGCTCATGCTGACTCCCCATCATGCAACAAGCTCAATTTACCTTTCAGCCAAAGTCATGCTCTAGTTTCACTCATGTAACAAGTCCTGTATTAGCTCCCCTAAAGACTTTTTACGGTAAATGCACAATTTGAATTGGTTAATAAAATATTGCATATTATTACCTGTTTTCACCATTCCTGAGGTAGGAAATAAGACAATTTTGAAAATATATCTACTACCTGGTTTTTCTCAGCAGGCATGGACATGAAAGATGATTTAATTAATACTTCACCTTTTGTCTCTGAAGTAATTTCACATTCAGATTTATACTTTTATAAATTTCTTCATTATGACAAATGAAATATTAAGCTATAATTCAGCCCGAGCTTTTTTCAAGATTTGACTTTCATTATGTTTTGAGAAACTTATTGTTCCAGCTTCCCGTGTTCAAACATCTGAATTCCATTGCACTTCTACTGCTTGGTTGGGTAAAGTGATGTTTACTCAAAAGGAGGCAACACTCCTTAAGTGTATAATGAATCCTACTATCTACATGGGAATTATTTTTGTCCACATGAAAGATTACTGGTGCATTAATAAAATACTGCATGAATGTTCATGATGAAACAAGTAAAAAAATATTAAAGACATAGACAAGATGAAAAGGAAAAAATGCTTTCTAAAAACAACCCCAAAACAACCTTTGCAAACAGTTTTCAACTTTTAATGTCAGTGCAGAGCTCTCATTGCCTCAAGAAAAAAGAGGGTTAAAGTATATAAAAAGGTAGGGTGATAAACAAACATTTATCTTCTGTGTATTCTTGTCATTTACCTTGGAATATAATATAAATAAAAGATTATGTATAAATAAATAAATAAAAGTTCTTCAAACATTGTGTATAATCCAACGAAAATGTATGTATTCTATGTATATTTGAAATTATTTTTTCATCTCATCTGTTTAAGAAAAGAAAATCTACATTACATTTTATAAATCAGGATAACAGAAGCATTACCACTTCTGTTGCTAGCACATTAGCATCCATGTATGTTTTAAAATGTTAGCTAAAAATAGCAAAATAATCAATCGTTCAATTACAGCTGTAGCTTAGGATAACTCATTCCAATATTTTGTTATGTTGACTTAAATGCTTATCCTTTCTTTCTCCAGTGAAGAAGAAAATTCAGCTGAAATGTTTTCTCTCTGTACAATCCTTATTCTTGTCCTGCTTTGGTTAGCTCCCTTCTTGATATTAATAGCACCCAAGTGAAAATATGGGAGTTCTGTGGCTTGTCTTCTTAATAATGAATAAAGGTGATGCATTGTATGAAAGTGCTTCAATAATTTAAAAGGTAATACCAAGCAAAGACTAACTGTAGTGGTCTGCAGAAAATATATTGCATTGAAAAATGATTTATAAGTTGCAGAGATGTTAAAATGCTAAATTTAAGCACAAAGTCCATAGTCTATTAGAAATATTAAAGTTTTAACACCAAGCATGGCTATTTTCCTACTTATTTTAAGTTGTAAATTATTTTCTATTCCTGTCCTTTTTTATATATATTTAGAGATAGAGACATTCTTCTGACAGGATGCCCTTTAACCTTCAATTCTACTTAGAGAAAGACAAAAGAAAGGATAGAAGAGTTCACTATAATCTCTGCTTCTGGTTCCAAATGTACAAGCTGCCTGATACCCAGAAGATGGACAAGCAATCCACTATAAAATGACTTCTCTTTGATATTCAAAGTCTAAGTTATACAATAGATCACTTCTGATTATTTAGTGTATAAGTATACATTTATGCACAGGCTGAATTATGACATTAAATAACACATGCACACTAATAAGGGCTGACTCATGCCTATTGTGTTTCATGAAAGCTTCTCCAAAACCGATAGTGAATAACACTTCCAAATGCTCTCTCATCCTATAGGACTTGAATTCTAGCTAAGTAAAGAGATTAAACAAAAAAACAGTACAAAACTGAATATAATTCTGGCAGAGGAAATAGTAACTTGCATAACATAACTTTGTCATCCAGTCAGAGAAAATCAACAGATTTAGACCTACCACACAATTCAAGTTCAGACTAGAGAAATAATACTCTTAAGAAATAGTTTCAAAGTTATACCTAGGCACAAACTTATTCAAACTTGGCCCTTCTATTAAGAATCATCAAAAAACTCAGCACTCCAGTATAAGCATATGCAAAAAAAAAAAAAAAAAAAAAAAAAAAAAAAAAAAAAAAAAAAAAAAAAAAAGGAAAGTATGGCAAAATATTTAAATCTGTGTTTTATTACTCCTTTATTATTCCTTATTACTATTCCAGTCCCTGCAGAAACATGCAATGCCTGCAAGGGGACATGGGTACCTCATTCCCTTGCACACAATACTTGTCTCAAAAGAGTAAAGCACAAGGAAAGACATTTTTAACAGGGACACAGCCACATCCAGAAGAGAAAAAGATAACTCAGATGAGCAGTGTAAACAGTTCAGTTTTACACCAGAAGTATCCCATTCCCCAGGACATGAGACAGGACATTTGAGAAGCACACTGTTGTTACATTTACAGTCTGGCCCTAGTGGGCAGCTTGAAAAGGACACGAATTGCTAACTTGTTCTGGGGCAGCAGAACTGTAAGCTGTGCTTGACATGCATTTGCATTTACAAGCAAAGTTCCAATATAGGCCACAATGAATGAATAGTGGCACATAGTAATGCCATCCTCACACAGAGCACCAAAGGACTCGTGCATGGGGCACCAAATGTGAGGTTTTGGACCTCTGGGTGCTCTATGGCATCCACACTGTCAGGTTATATTCTTCTTTAAAAAGCCAAGCAGCTAATAGTTGCTATAAAGTTATTTATTACAAAGCACATCAGTCTCAAAGGCAAAAACAAAGCAAAGCAATGGCACAGCACATGGCATAAAAGCAAGTGGCAAAAGTAATGGCAAAATGCAGGTGGCAAAATGCAATGGCATAAAGCCATGGCATAGAGCACCAGCTCTCCCTAATGCATATTCTTTTGTAGAAACTTACAAACAAGCTAAGATGCAAACTCGGACCACTACTTCTTAATCTATTAGAATTCTAGTTTCTTAGCACGCCAGGCTACATATAAACTACGTTCATGGCCTGTCTTGTTCTAACTGAAAAATGTAAGCAATATTCTTAACTCTAACTCTGCTATGTCTGAAGCTAGGTTCTTGGAGCTTCTATGGAAGCACTAGTATGTTTTCCAACCTTCACTAGAACATGTACTACTTCTCAGGCATCTAAGACCTTTTACTTACTAAAAGCACTTAAAGCTTATTGCATTTACTTACTTCCTTACTCAGTCCATCTATTCATTTACTCATACCATCTACTCACCTACACATCCCATCTGCTCACTTAGTTGCTCCCTCATGTCACAACCTAAATCTTCACCTCTGCCTGTGTGGCATACTTCAATCCCTGCACTCTGATCTCTCTCTGAAGGATTCAGAGAAACTCCTGACTTACTGACTCCAACATAAATCATCCCAAATTTTGTATTAATACAAGTGTCTAGAATTAAAACCATGCAGTTGTGAACCTTGGAGAGTCTAAGATGCAATATGCACACAGATGTAGACTGCAATTTATTGTACAAAGTCATCAAAACTGACTTTTCAGAATGATAACAGTTCTGCAAAACTCAGTGGGCTGGCTTAGAAGGCTTTGAGCTACTTGGTCCTGGTACTGATGACATATAATTTTTTTACTTTGTAAAGAGCAACAATGGCAACATTTTATTGTTATACTGTGATTATTTTCAGTTAAAATAAACCAAGCCAACTCAAACAAACAAAAGTAGTAATAACAGCAACACACAATATTTACATCTCTTAAGAAAATACTGCCATACTATGTTGTAAACAGTGATTTACATTATGTATTCAATACTTAGATATGAGTGTATCCTGCATTTTCTAGCTAATTTTTCAAATGAATGGTGTTGGATATGCCAGCTTAACATATTTGTCTCAAAAGCTTTCTCTTTCTTTACTTGCAGTTAGTTAATAGTCTTTGCAGAGTCTGTATATAGGAATTTCAATATAAATTCAGAATAGCCATGTTATTGCAACAGTGGTCACCATAAAAATGTCTTAATTTACATAAGAAACAGAAAGACACCACCATCCTTTTAACTAACTAATATCCCAATGCATCCAAAACCATATAAAGCTTCAAATAGTTCAGAAATAAAATAAAACTGGATTTACTTGACTCTTTAGATGGAAGGAATAATTTGATAAAATTTCTTATTTTTGAGCCCCAATACTGAATTTAATCCTCCATTTCACACTTGGAAAGTGTAGTGTTTAACCATAAAGTACATTTTAAAATGTTAAATCTGCTTCACTTTCCCCTTCATTTGCCAAAACAATAATTGCAACTTTTGATGACAGGTTTGTTTTATTAGCTCATTTAGATAAGGGAACTTTTGGTCAGTGACTCAGAAGAATATTATCTTTAAACTTTGTGCTACTTCACAAAAAAAAAAAAATTGTGCTACTTCAAAAGTGCAGTGAAATACAAAGATGCTATTGAACCTTTTAACCTCACTGGCATCCTGTACAAATCAATTCACACCGTTTCCCAGCCCTGCCAGCTATTACTAAACTGACTTTTTTTCTTTTTATGTGAAGGCATAAGAGTTCAATACACTCTGACCAGAATATTTTGGCTATTCCATGCATGGAGGGGCTTATATTTAATATAGTTAAAGATAACATGTATTACAAAGGATTTCTGACTTAGCAGTCACTATATACACTATAGTGTATATCACCACTTAGCAAAAATTTGGAATAAATAGTTCAATTTCAACACCAATGTGATTTGGTTACTCATTATTTTACTGTGATGTATTTGTAGTTCTTCAGGTACTACAGTGCAACACATGCAGGTTTCTGCATATGCTGTCAAATGTCACAGATCCACTCAGGCTGCAGAAGCTAGACATGAAAAACTGCAAATGAAGCAGCTTCGTGAAAAATGCTTATACAGATAAGATCCTGCAACCATGAAGGAAACAGGGCAGTCCAAGTCCACTGATCAGTCAGTTTTGTGCTTTAAGCATCTTTTTAAGTGATTTCTGTGAACACATATAAAAGGCAATTGCCCTGCAATTGGGGGTATCAATTACTCTTTGTTAGCCACATCTTTCTTCGGGATTTTTTTCCAGCTGTAAAGCCATTCTGCAGGACTTCACAGTCATTAACATTGGAAAAGCCATCTGGGATCATCAAGTCCAGCTGTTAACACACACTACCATGGACTAAACTGCATCTCCAAGAGCCACATTTTCACAACTTTGAACTTCAAGGGATGGTGATTTCACCACTTCCCTGAATAGCCAGTTCCAAAGCCTGACCCCACTTTCAGTAAAAAAAAGTTTTCCTAACATCTAATCTAAACCTCCCTTGGTGCTACTTCGTTGGAAATGAAATAAATTATTCAGTATAAACATTTGCATAAACAGAAGCCAGGATTTGCAGATTTTAGTCTCAGGAAATTGTTTTTCAGTGGGAATAAACTTCAATATGGGTACCCTACAGTGTTCAGAGTTTGCTATTTTGCTCTGCTCTTTGCACAGCCTCTCGTTTTAAACTCAAGAGTCACTAGTGCTGATCCACACCAGCCACAGTAACTTACAGCAACTAAAGACAAGCTTTATTATCAACTCCTGGCAGCATTTCATGCTTGGATCTTTCTTGCAGATGCTTTCAGAGTTTACAGTAATTACTATTAGAAAAGTCAATATTTGTCAGAAGACCTCATTGCCAATTCCCACTAATACTGCTTCTTTCCAAAGCAAAGATGGATGCATGATTTCCAGATATTTTATGGGTCAGATCATCTGCGATGTTAAATCTGTTTTCATCAGATGCCTTTGAATCATACTGCTCAGGATTCAGCTCCTTGTTTTTCTTTTTTTCTGTTAATTTTTCTGAACCAGATACTATCACCCACAAATTTAACAGCAGAACTGTAACAACAGTAATCACACAGTGCTGGAGAAGAGTGATTTTGTTTTCCTGGCACATAATGTAAAGTTTCTTAGAAGAGGAACCTTTCAGGCGAGTATTTGACATCCAATTATTTAAATAGATTCATTGTTATTAAATGATGCTTCTGTAATTTTCTAAGGTAAAATAATAGGAGAGAGAGAGAAAGATCCAGAGAGAGAGAGAGAAACCAGGTTTGTTTTACAGGTTCCTTCCACATTTCAGACACTTTATTTTCCTTGTTTATCCTTGTTTAACTCAAGAAGAAAAAGGTGAGCTATCCAGACTGATAGGTCCTAGCTTCAGGACATTCCTTTCAGAGCACAAGTTGCAGGCTCTCCACATTGTGAATGAAATCTGAAATGAGTTAATGTGGCAGAAATGCGTCCTTGAGGCTACAGTTGTCACAATATATGTACAGATACGCTAATATCATTGCATTAGATCCTTTTTCCCTGAGATGTTGTTATACAACCAAACTCAAATTTAGCCAGCTCTTATGCCATTATACTCTTACATGGTTGCAGGGACAGTAAAGGATAACTACTTGACAATTCCTCTCCAGATCGACAAGTTAATAACATTTAAAATGTATTATAAGAAAATACTGATATTAAACATGTGTTTTTGATTCTGGGAAATAAACTGTCTTCCTAAGCACTTATAAAACCCTGCATCTTTAGGCAGTAACACAGTCTGCAAAAATTTCTCAATGTTTTTGTTAACTTCTATTAATAAAGAGTTTTAACTGATACAGAAGAATCAGCTCATAGGAATAATTGTTTAGCTGATAAGATGTCAACTCATATTCAAAACTCTACTAAGCTTGTTGCCTGGGTGCTTGAAAAGTACCCAGCAGAGTTATTAGGTGACAACATAATTGTTCTGTCTCTATGAAAATTGGATTTAATGATTAAAGAAAAACAGATGAAGAAAGAAATGCAGAATCAGGAAATAAAATTTTATCTTTTTATGTATGTACCTAATTATTAAAGCTTTAATAATAATTACATGTTTTTTAGCAATTTTCCCCACCGTACTTTTTAAAAGTTTCTGATGGCTTCTTCAGTTCTTTGTGATATTGATATAGAAATTATGAAGAGAAATAGAATTCAGAGATGATGTGAAATAACTGGGATTTTCTTGTAGTTCTGGACTCCATTTAGGCAGCAGCTGAACCACCTCTGGGACAGACAACCCCTTATAGTTCTACAGAATTTTGAAGACATAAGGTGAGCATCATTCTCAGGTGCAGGGAGGGGCTTTCCTCCAGCCACTGGTGAGGTGGCTAAAAGAGGGCTCTGGGGGGCACAGCAGGGCTCTGAGGGATCTGAGGGCATGGCAGCCTGTGCAGGCAGGGATGCAGGCAGGGATACAGGCAGGGATGCAGGCAGGGATATGGGCA